>LUCM01003849.1:2575-56855 GCA_008360955.1 Fasciolopsis buskii
CCGTAATCTCCCCTATTCCCAAACTCTCTAATCTCTCTCACCCTAGCAACTGTCGTCCAATTTCCGCCATACCTGTTATTTCGAACTTATTTGAAAATATCATCCCGACCAATTACTTCCCTTTCTGGAACACGAAAAACTGTTAAGAGACCGTCAATGGGGATTCTCATGTCGTCGTTCAACCCCGATCTACTGGCCCTCGTGCCACACTTCCGATGGTGTCAACGGACAACCACGGAGAAACACACCTCCTTTTCGTACAACATTTCTAAAGCTTTCGACCGAGTTTGGTGGGAAGGTCTTCTGTCGAAACTGTCCACACCCGCGCTTCTCCCAGCTCACTTGGCGTGAACATCAAACTTCTTCAGTAAGCGAGTCATCTCCACCCGAGTTGATGGGATCCTGCCCAGCCAGTTCCTGTAAGTGATGGTTTTCTCCAAGGTTCAGAACTCCCAACCATCCACTTTTTTATTCATTAGTAACCTTCTGTCCACTATCTCTAACCCAATCCATTCCCTTGCCGTTGGCGTCACTTGTCATTGTTCCCCTTCGTTTTTGTCGCACTTATTTCCATGGGAAATCAACATAAATCGTGACTGTTGTATCGCCAACGTATTCCTAGACTTCGATTTTGAACAAATCCCTTCCTGCGGTTCCAGCGACCATGTCACATTCAGTGCTTCCAAAGTCTTCCTTGCATATCCATTGATACGTCATTCGTCCTCACCACATTTATTTAATGACTCGCCTTATTTGAGTTCCTCATGTTCTGTTTTCCTTTCTGGCCTATCCATCAGTTTGTCGTTATGGTGATGGTTTCCTTTCATATCTGAGCTTGCTTTTCGTGCTGTTCGCAAAGTTGATCTTCTGGGAAGAGTCTTCAGTATACGAACCAAGTGTGCCTAATGGCCTATAGGTATCAGCCTTTGCTTATCAAATGTGGATAGGTTGGATGAATTGGAGGACAAAGAACATCGCCCGGCAAAAGAGAACTCAGTGTGACTATGGTGCTAGCTGAAGGAGAGTACGAAATAAACAACAAACAGAAATTTTCGAATATAAAATCATTGGGAGGAAAACAGGGTAAGAAGTTCTTAGAGAAAAGAACTGTTGTACATAACAGAGCATAATTTTCATGCGTGCGCGAGGAATTAAAATCAGTTACTTTAAAACCAAACGCGTTTACTGTTGTTTAAGTGATGGATTATTGTGCTGCTCGGTCCCAGGTCCCGATTAGCTCTTTCATTCAGAGAATACATATCTATCTTTTGCACAGGTAAGCGCGGTCTATAACGCCGCAGAACCCCTCAAAATTAGCCGGTGTCCATGCCTCTGTTCTGGAACGCCTCGTGGGATCAGTGAGACAAGGCACGGGCTATTGGCTTTGGTAAGTTTACGAACAACACTCGGCACTAACGGACTTACAGTATACTATATGGGGAACGCTTACCGGGTAAAGAACCACCATGCCCTCATAAATGCCGATTCTTCTCAGAGGCAACCTATTCAATGACGCTGTTTCGATTTTGTTCACGGATAACCACTGCAATGGGCCCTTTCCGGTGGGATTCAGCTCTTTCTTGAATCTCATTTCTAACTCAGATCGGTATCGCTGGTCAGACCGTTTGGTCACACGCTCGGAATAGGAGGCCATACGTCTTTCCTTTACTTCTGTTTGGATAACCTAGTAATACCAAGCACACAAACAAAACATGGAAGAAGAAGCATGCAAGAGAAGCTTTGGCATTTACGATTCATTGTTTTCCTTCGACAGGACCCACGGAGATTTGTGTGGTGCACATGTATATACACGTGAATACGGGACCGGTCATTTGTTAAAAATGATGACGTCTATCGTGAACCAGTCTCCGATTCGCTGTGCCATTAAATACCCCTAAAGCCACCATAATCATTACTTGTTGTCGGATGGTTAAACACACGCAGCAGCTGTCGTGAACCGTCTTTGACCACAAACCGTTACATCCGCTGGTCTGAAAATGACGGTGAAAGTTATCTCCACGCGATTGCGACCCCAAATATCCATAAATCATGTACATATTCTGGAAAATACGAACCCAGCGATAGCACTTTGTTTGCAAATTTCGGACTCATTCGATGGCAAGCAAATCATCTACAATTAGTTTTTCCCTCACCAATCTCTCGTCGGTGATAATTTCCTATCCCAAATATCATACAAACCGAATTCCTTTTAAGGTACTTATTCTACAGACGTCATAACGAAACTGCACCTTCACGTAGTATGACGACTTACCAGCCTCCACCCAACGGGCTCTAATGGATGGTTTATCTCACACCGAAGGTCCAATCATGCCTTGAAAGTCTACAGGTAAGGGTCTGACGAAGTGGTCTCCTGATCCTCCTGATAGGTGGTCGATTATAGCTGGAAATTCAATCGGAAAGCTGAGTGGAAGAATAATTGTTCCAAGTAGATGGACTTCCGATTGGTCATACTCGCTATCTTACGGTCACGTTCGTGTTAGAGCCAATGGGTTTTGTTGAGAATCCGAACGGTTACCTTTCTTGGTAGTTGGATGCCCTACTAACATCCATACAAAAGATTCAACGAATAGCTAAAACAATGAATTCACGCAGGATAATCAGGACCGCGCTATCCATTGCTTTGATTAGGTTAGGCAGTGATACGGATAGCCCTCTCCGACTCCCCGTGCAGGGTCAACGATTCACTGCCTTGTGGGTGACACATATGAGTCAAAGGTTCTGGTTAGGGTTAACAAAAACCCTTCTGCAGTGTGCACGTCCAAGAGCCATCTCAGACCCGAACCCCTCCTGCATTATTTCTACAGGGAACCTTTCTAATTTCTGTTTTCCCGACATAGGGATCAAACAAGATGCTACAAAGGATCGCGGCCCGATGAACTCATTGGATGGGAATATGAGAAGAGGATGAAATAGTATGCACGCATTATTTAGACTTAAGGATGGAGTTGGGCTAGTTTCGGGCAAGCAAGCCGAGCGTCCACTGTTAGACTGCATGCCAGCCAACAGCCGTTTATGTGCAGTTTAGCTGGACGGTCCTGTACACCCCAGTGCCATTGGGCTGAAGCGCCGCTATTCGTCCATTGTATTTGCATATGCACCCACAGACTGCAATTCACCCGAGGCCAAAGATGACTTCTATCGCGAGCTATTTCGATTATTTAGAAGTGTCCGTTCAACAGACGCTACGGTAGTTGCAAGTAATTTTGATACCCAACTTGAGTAATTAAACGAGACGGTACGGCACATTACATTCCCAGTTTCTGTTCCAGCCGACCGCACTAAAGACGAAGATTGCATAACCCAGGTTTGTTCTGGCCACATACTGTTTCTGTCGAAAACCAATTTTTGTCATAAAAAGCGACATCGGCTCACCTGGAATAATCCTTCGCCTCCACAGCGTTCGACCACAGTGTTATCGGTCACCGCTGGCGTGAATCAACCGAACACTGCGGATCATCCCGGTCCACATCCACGGACTCAGTCCATGTTTTGGCTCTTCCTCGCTTTTGCTTGCGCCTAATCTGCGGCAACACTAGCACGAAGATCACACGTCCCGTACAGCTGATTGTAGATGATCATCACTGATTTCGGTTTCAACCGTTAGTTTCAGTGCGGCTAACGTCCCAAAAAATCCCCACAAACCGAGGGGAAATTGAGGACAGACCAAAGAAGCGGCAGCAGCCACGAAGGATTCCTTGCTACAAGGACCTCAGAAACGATGGATATTCTGGACTTCAGTTACTAAGTTGCAATCAGGATTTCGCCATCTCCCGTAGATTGACTATTAGGGTTATCAAGAATAGTTACAACGGACTGATGAGAAACACAAGTCCACTGAAACCGGGCTAAACGAGATAACCGAAAGACCCGATGGCTCACTGACTCATCTAAGAGCGTAAGCCAGAACATTTTAAGAAGCAGTTTGACACGCAGTCGCAGTAGGCTTTCCACCTATACATGAAAGTGAACCAAATCAAATGGATTCCAGTCCTCCATCCGAAATGAAAATGACTGAAAAGCTAGATTTTCTTAGAATACAGTAAGTAGCTGGGCCGGATGGTTCTTCT
Organism: Fasciolopsis buskii; assembly: GCA_008360955.1. Lineage (NCBI taxonomy): Eukaryota > Metazoa > Platyhelminthes > Trematoda > Plagiorchiida > Fasciolidae > Fasciolopsis > Fasciolopsis buskii. The sequence continues at coordinate 6,664 of LUCM01003849.1, forward strand.
TTCTTCGGGGACCATGTCAAATTGCTGGTATCGAAGTTGAAAAAGCTCTTGGAATTAATCCGCAGAAGGGAAGATTCCCGAAGAGTGGTGAGCATGTTATTGTGTCGACTTACAAGAAAGATAGTGGGTCGTAGTGTGGAAACGACAGAGGGATAAGCTTAGAAAGCACTGCATCTAAACTGCTGGTGGGCGTTGTCGCCCCCAGACTATCTAGTACTAGCGAAATGTATGTGGATCAGAACTGCGCCGATTTCCGTCCCAGCAGGAGTTGCATTGACAGAACCTCCTTTTCGTGGGAGATTTTAGAACACAGGCATATGCTCCGTGGACTACAGGCCTGTTTTCCTTGATTTATAAGCGGTCCTCGACTTAGTCAAACATGCGATTCTGTGACGCTGCCTCGCACTAAAGGGCGTGCCAGAGAAATTCATTTCCATTTCGGAGTTCTGTACGCGAACAGCCGAGCCCAAATTCATGCTTAGGCTATCTTTCCGAGTTCACCGCTAGAAGTGTTCGTCAGGATGCCCTCTTCACCTTTTCGTCTTAACTTTGTCGTTGATTACTGTGTAGATAACCCAGTCCTCATGTAAAAATAGAGGATCAGATGTCCGCTCAGACACGAACCTGTCCGATTCAGGATACCTGGACGATGTGATGCTACCGATGGAAAAAAGTATGAAAACTTTAACCAGTGATCCGGTTCCTGTAGGTTCAGTTAGACTAGCGAGTTGGAATCTACGAGATTCCTGGAAAGCCATTAATAGAGACAATCTGTGACATGGTTCGACGCAGAAATTTATGACGTCTTTGCATTTGAAACCCTTCGCCTTCCTGTGTAGTTACCCAATTAACCCTTTTACTGTCGATCTTCACCATTCACCGTCCTTTCTGTCTGAACGGATGATTCTATGAGGTAGCAACCAAAATCAGAACATGCTGTTGCAAATTTGTACGATTTGAACTGAACATTATACCCCGCCGATGACCTAGTGCTCGCAAAAATATGTGAGTGGGAATCAAACCGATTTTCGATCCCGTACTGGTTGTACTGCAGTGGCTCCTCTGGACGCTAAAACCACAAAATCACAAAGCTCGCTTTGACAAAGCCTTGGTCACGCCCATTTCAACTTGAACACCTTTCAAGAGACCAGTCAGTAGACTGCTAGCTCGCCCTCGTAGTTTCAGTGTTAACTGGCCGTCGAATCTCGGTTCGTGTTTGTGATTCAGCCCCAGCATGGGACATATAATCATTTAGGTTTTATTAGGTTATTTGTTAATGTTGGCCCTGCGAAGTCCTTGAGGACTGAAATATATTAGACAATTACAAACAGACTCATCAAGGAACACCCAAATCACTTGAATGATCATTATCCGTTGTACCACACACGGCAAATAAACCACAACCGTCAGAGGAGTTAATTCTCAGTTTAGTCAGTTAAAGTAAGCACCGTACAGCAAACGAGTGAACGACTGAAGCCTGCCAGTTTGAGCAAGCCTGATGATTCCCGATCACGGCTGATCGTCATACGTTCGACCCTTCCGGTGGATCTGGCGCATCGCTTGCTCATTGGCCTCACTACACAATTTCCCGCATTAATTCCGGAAAAAAATTGACATCCAGTGGGTCGGAAACCAGGATATCTAAGCCAGTAACATCATCCGGTGTTGAGTTACCACAATAATCTGATCACTAAGTGAATGAGGAAATGAGAGCGTCGACTCAGCTGTTTGGGTGTTGTCGACGCTCTCATTTCCTCATTCACTTAGTGATCAGATTATTGTGGTAACTCAACACCGGATGATGTTACTGGCTTAGATATCCTGGTTTCCGACCCACTGGATGTCAATTTTTTTCCGGAATTAATGCGGGAAATTGTGTAGTGAGGCCAATGAGCAAGCGATGCGCCAGATCCACCGGAAGGGTCGAACGTATGACGATCAGCCGTGATCGGGAATCATCAGGCTTGCTCAAACTGGCAGGCTTCAGTCGTTCACTCGTTTGCTGTACGGTGCTTACTTTAACTGACTAAACTGAGAATTAACTCCTCTGNCATTTCCTGCCTTGACCTTTTCAACCGACCCGACCGGAAGCACGCGTATGAAGCAAAAGTGATGTGGGATCTAAATTACGACTGCAGAATTCAAGCATCCGGAAAAAAATTGACATCCAGTGGATCGGAAACCAGGATATCTAAGCCAGTAACATCATCCGGTGTTGAGTTACCACAATAATCTGATCACTAAGTGAATGAGGAAATGAGAGCGTCGACAACACCCAAACAGCTGAGATGATGCTTGTTTATTAGTCCCACTTTTAACGTTCCGCGCATGAATGCGTCAAATGTTGCGCAAAATAAACACATTGTATCAGTAGGAATAGCATCGAGATTCATAACTAAGGTTATTTAAAGATGGGTAACTATCAAAACGGCGATTCATAACAGAGGAAGTCGTGGTTAAAGCCGAGAATTTACTTGGTGGAATTAAATGCCTATAAACATCAATGTGCATACAATATCATTACTATGTTTGGAACCCCATCAGTCTGTCAGTCAGAGTGAACCATACAGGCGGGAAAAAATAAGAAAACTCCCGCAGCCAGCATACGGAACAGTCTATTTGTGCAAACGCACCCTTTCAATTATTCTGATTTGATAGAAAATCATAACACGATCGCCACTGTTTCAGGTTCACTGCCATATCCTTCAGTTTCTCCATCCAACCAGTTGACAAGTCTTTCGGACCCCAATCACGACGACGTGAGACACCTACTTTACCCAGGTTCGCTGTACATTTTCTCACCCCGCGTTGCCACGTCATCTGTTGACCTCCAAGTAACTTGCTCCATTCCTTGAGGGGAACAAAACAGGGCACGGTAAGGTAGACAAGTGTTCGCCATACGCAACACCTGACCCAATCAGCGCACTCTACTAAGTTTCATACGCTGAAACAAAGTATTCTGAGAACTGGCACCTAGTACTAGATTCCTGACCTCAATATTACTCACCCGGTCACTCCATCCAATCGTAGCCATAGTACGTAGACATCGGTGGTCGAAAATCTCCAACAGACGAACACCTCCCAAATCCATACTCCGTCTCGCGACCGCACAACAGAACTGAACGCACTGCGGCACAGTACACACCGCCCTTTAACTTCAGTGAAATATCAAGACGCCACAAGTGCTTCAGTTCAGCGTAAGCTGCTCGAGCCTTCAATAGACGCGTGTTTACCTCCACTCCCGACACGAAGCTACCAAGGTAGGTGAAACGGTGCCCAATCGGTATTTCATTTCCATCCAGTATCAAGTTCGGCACTGCTGTCGTCCAGTTTTGTAACAGCACTTTACACATTGAAGGTGCAAAACACGTGCCAAACCGAGCAATCGACCTCAAGGGTCTATCTAGTGCGCGTTGTGCATGGTCCGCAGACTCAAAAAGGCACATGGCGTCGTATGCGCAATCTAGGTCACACAGCTTCCCTCCATTTCCCAGTTCGACTCCTACATCCCGGAGACCTCCTAAAGCATCTTCAACCACCTCGTCCATGGCAAAACTGAGCACGAATGGAAAAATGAGATACCCTCGTTGAGCGCCGCCAGTCGTTTCGAATGAACTTTACAGTTCGCCGTACACCCTCACGCGACCACAGGCATGCGAATATAATGCTCGCAACAGGTTCACGAACTTCGTTGGCATACCCTTCCGATGGGGAGCAGTGGATAGTGTTGACAAATCCACTGAGTCGGACGCACCTTTCAAGTCCAGAAGGATAACGATCGTAGGGCAGCGCGTTTTCAGTAATTGATGAACAGTGATTATCTGGTCGATGCAACCTCGACCTGAACGGAATCCGGCCTGCTGTTCGCCGACGTCACTCTCGCGAGTCGGTGTCAAACGGCGCAGCATTATCGAAGCTAACACCTCAGCAACTGTCTGAATTGAACTAATCCCACGAGGATTGTTGCAGTCATTCCGCATGCCCTTCTCGAAAATGGGTACAATCGGTGACTCACCAAACGATAACGGACTACCCTCCTCGGTCCACATAGATCACAAAGCAAGGAGGTAAGATCTTTTGACAGGAGTTCTCCACCAAATTTGAAATGATCGGGGGACCGGCTGCTTTTTCTCTCTCCAGAAGTCGAATATTCGACTGTACTTCCAATTCTGTTAGCGGATCGCCAGATACCTCCCAAGAAGCCACAGCTACAGCCGTCGGACTAAATACGTTAGCGTGTGGCCAGCTAAACTTATCCTCGAAATGCTCAGCCCAACGGTCTGCCCTGTAATATCTACCATGGATGGGTTCTCCAATCTTATCGCACATGACTTCACCAACCGAAATTCACCGCCCACCGCTGTCACGTATAAGCTTAAACAGTCTTTGACTGTTACCTGAAGCGGCCGCTATTTCTAACTCTTCGGCTACCTTAACCCACCAGTTTTCGCGGTCATCCTCAAGCCTTATCGCAAACTGGCCTAGGACCACAGACGAAATCTGCTGCCAAATATATTGCCTGTTTGATTTGATCCCACTGCTCGTCGGAGTTCTTAGTTCCTCGGAGTTTTCGTTCATAGGTATTGCGAACATCCAAATCAAGCAGACGTTCGACGGCCAATTGGACTTGTGGTCTGCGTGGATGGCCGTTGAACTGTAGCGAAACTCGAATTAGGACTAACGCATGGTCCAATTCGACATACGTGGTCCAGTACGATCTACAGTTCTGGGAAAAATACCCAACGGTAGCTTACCGCAATATTGTCGATCGGACTCAGACCACTCGTCGAGTTAGAGCACCATGTCGCTGTGTGACGAGAACTGTGTCGGAAATTCGTACTAAATGGGAATAAATCATCGTCCGCAAAAAAAGGAAAACTATCCCCGTTACCTGTTCGTTGAGCAGGCAAGACACACTGACCATCTAAGCAGGATTCCAAAGCACTCAGTTTTGCAACTTGTGCATTAAAATCACCTGCTACCATCACAATGTCAGACCCCTTTTCTCTTCCAAACAAGTAACTCGTCTTTTCGCCTATCAACGCTGAAGTGTTTGGGTTTATAGCGAGATGACAGATGAAATGAACTCCGCACAGCTACCCTTCCGCATGCCGACTGATTCTTGCAGTCTCACGGCGCACAAGCGACTGGTAACCGGAATCCCGTCTAAAAGGGCCACTTCACCCTTCTCACTTAAGACGAGATGTTAGGTGCAGTTAGTTGAATTACTTTACTCGAATCCGAAATTCGTGTTCCACTCACGCAGCAGACATTAACCAAAAGTGAGTCCACTGTCCGAGCTAAAGATGCCTGTTGGCCAGCCTGCGTAAGAGTGCGCACACTGAGGGAACCTATATCCAGAGGCTGACGAGGCTTGGGAACATGTGAGCTAGCAGACTACTACTACACTATTTGACAATATACCACTGCGAGTAGCGAGGACATTATGGGTAAGCAGAAGGGAGGGCAAGATTTAGTTGGAAACAGCAGAGGTTGAACAAGAGGGAACTCAGCGGTGGCATACCCATCAGCACCCACCCCGCCGGATGCAACGGGCAGCATGGTCCTTGTTAGCCTGTGCGACGGCTGATGCAGTATGGAATTATTTGCGGGCGTGTAACCTATGGAGACTGATGAACGAGTACTGCCAGGGAACCCTGCCGCTAAACACGAACGACTAATAGGAACCGCACTACAAGGCCGCAGGGCACAGCTGAACAGAAGCTTACCTACCTGGATCAATTATTCTTCCACTCGTTTTTCCGACTGAGCTGCCAGCTCAGATCAACCCCAACCGGGAGTACCAGATAACCACTTCGTCAGACCTCTACCCAGTGACCTTACCGTTATGATTAGATCTTCGGCTTGAGATAAACCAATCTATACAGCTCGTTGGGTCATGGAGGCAGGCAATCTCGTTTAAAGAATTAACTCAACAGCATTAATTCGCATACCATCCTGCTGAGCTACCATCAAACCCCTCAGCAATTATGACCCACGTCGTCCACCTGCGACGATAAAAGCACACAGCAACATGTTGGTGAAGCACCACTCGTCTATCAAAGCCCCCGCAAATGCCGCGTCAACAGACTCATGGCGCTTCTGTGGCTGATATTTCACTGCGACAACCATGGCTGCAGCAGTAACAGGAGTACGTTCAATTTTCCCTAGCCTTTTCTAGACTCTGAAAGTAGCGCGACGACGACTTGCAGATTTCGCGCGGCGGACTACGAGTCGACAAGCGGGTACGAGTGCTTGCTGGCACCCTGCAGTCTTCAGTCCACTTAGGATACCTTATCACTCAGTGCCAACTTTTATCGGCTATCGGTGCATCACCCCTCCACAACTCACTGTCGTTCGTGAGCAGGTCAATGACCCGGACCGCCAACGACCCCCGAATTCGTATGTACCGAACAAACTTCAAATCAGACCTAGGTTCTGGTCGCGTTCTCTATCGCCGCAGACATCCGGAGCTATCAACTATCTGTCAGATAACTGCATGACGAATTTCGTGCGACTTTCGGATGCAGTATCAGATGCCAGTGCACATTTCAACCTCAGGAATAAAATATCGTTTCTGACAACTCGCAATCAATCTTCCTGATGTCTTTCGTTGGCTGACAACACATTAATACGACGGAGGCGTCTGCCCGCGCATGTCGTCTGAAACCAAAGAGGCCCGGTACTGCTCGCCACCATTTACAGATCGTAAAGGGAACGGCTATCATACATCCACCAGACAGTATTATGGGTACCACCAATGCATAATATATCAAAGAAATCCTCGACTGACTCCTGGTGACTATTGACGACTTAACCAGGCCCACATTTTTCCATCTTCTTCTTCCTTTATTAATGAAACAACAATGTACATCATGTCTCAGAAAGGGGGTCGCGGCGAGGACAGGTCTCCCAAGTGGGTAAGTTGGCCGGCGGTGGGAGGACTCGAACCCGCGACCTTCTTGTTCAAACGCCACGACCTTATCCGTTTGAGAACATTCCATCATTCGCATCTATGATATCATTTCTGCCCAGATCGAATCTGTTATATTCAGCACTATTGATATTCACAGCTTTGCTTCGCCCATCCATATATCGACATCATCCTCATCAGCTCTGAAATAAAGGAACAGAAGGCTAGTTGGTCACAGAAAGACCAACAATGCTGACCAAAACAGAATTAATCGAGTCATCACTATGTTCCTTGCGCCACCTCATTAATGCCAGCGTCACCCGACATACAAAACCAACCATCACAGTGCGACTGCTTCTGGATGTGTGAAGGCTTGATCCAACGAGCTATGCGCAAGGAGTATAAAGATACAGAGCCGACCACGCATGGAAGTTTGTCAGTAGACCCCGGTCCTCAACGTTGGGAATTTGAGTAAGCAATCAAATTGAGGAAGTTGAATGGAAGAAATATCGCAACAAGCAGATGTTAGGATCGAAGTCAACTGCGCGAATGCTGCGTGGGCTGTTCGCATAATTCGTGCTCCGTAGGAACAAAGAAAAAATCGCAAAATATGTGCAGTCCTATTCACATTTTGTTGCTGCAACACCGCATCTTTTTGAACCGGTGATTATATATATATATATATATATATATATATATATATATATATATATATATATATATATATATATGACATTGGTTTGTTCGCTGCGCTGGGCAATTTGATTGCAAACGTTTCATCACCTATCGAGGTGAATTCGTCAGTGCTTTGATGACGAATTCACCTCGATAGGTGATGAAACGTTTGCAATCAAATTGCCCAGCGCAGCGAAAAAAACAATGCCATTCTGTTGAACCTGAGCTACGAGAAAGAACATCATTCTCTAACCTGCTATCGTAGATATATATATTATATATATATATATATATGACAGATAAATCAGCCTAATGGCAATGTTGAAATTAGGTGACACGACAACCTCTCGCGACAAATTCGGGTGGAAGATTGACTTCGGTGTGAACTGCTCGAGTTGCTTGTATTCAGACACTGAAAAAGCGAAATGAATCCCTGACACACCCATCCATGAGAACGCCAAACAACTGCACGTTCAAACTGAGTCGAACGCCGATTTCAGAACGAGAAAACCACATCGCGGGTCGACGAAATATACATGTTGACATTTATTACAATGTGAAGAACCGATCAAAACATTCTCGACAGGGTCGGAAACTTGCCCGAACGTCAGGTTCGAACCATTCAAGAGTAAACATCACCGGTGGACGACAGCACCTGTATGGAGTCTGATTTCTATACTTACCAGCTTGAATCTGGGAACTTAGTATAGGGCTGATGCGCCGATGGACATCGAATCCGGAAAAGGGGGCATCCAATAAACCGTCGGTCAAAGCCCCGGACACCAAATCGCATAAAGATTTAAATTACCGCTACGCATCACCGTCAATAGTATCGCACTAGCAAACATTGGATGTGCTGGTGTACTCTGTGGGGGAAAGCCAGAAAATACTTAGTCCTTAATCGAAATGCGTTGACACTTATAAATGGTTTGTAACTAGTTTACAAAAACATCTTACATCACGGAACCCGGAGCTACTATTGAAAGCAGTACATGTTTACCAATTGTTTTATTCAGGTATTGAAGGCATTCTTATGGTTGGCACCAAAAAGTTCTCATACTTGAACCAAATGGGTGAAGAACACCAGCGTAAGATGAAATCTACGAAAGGTGAACTGCACAAAAACCCGTGAGGCCAAAGTTGGAAGAAACAAAGGCCGTGCCAACCAGCGTACAGAAAGAGAAACCGATTGAAAACTATGTTGTCGGACGCAGACGAAGCGATCAACAAGACGGACAACCAAAAGGAACGAATGAACAAACGGATGCCAGGTGGAAATTCTAGTTGTCCTCGGGCTTGACCCCTTCCGTCTTTGGTTCGGATTTCCCACTCTCGGCCGAGCCATCACCATTTTGACCAGGAGCACTGTTCATTCCCATCGACTCGGAGGACGCGACATGAGCTTCTTCAGTTAGGTCGGGTGGTAGGTTTCGGCTGCTTCGTAGAACACTGATGCCTTCTTCAAGCTAGACGTGAAATCAAACGTCAGAGAGTCGCGAAAACGACAGGAATGGAAGTTCACGCATGAAAAACAAGTTATTTACATCAGTCGGCAAAACTGTCAACTCCGCACTTAGGTGATGATGGTGACACGTATATCTCGTGGCATCTTCGAGTGATTTTGGTGAACAGAAAGAATGAGAAAACGCCAATACATAAAATAAGAGAATTTAGCCACGGAAATTTCACCATATCAACATCCACATTCTCCTGAAAAATGAGTCCAGTCCAAAAAGGAACAAAAGAAATTCGATACACTCCGTACCTTGTTTTCATTTGGCGACTATCAACAATATTCTAATTAACACCATTTGTTAACTGCTCGGCTTGAGCGTCCAAAATGTAACGCTCAGTTATGGGACGGCTGACATCCATTGAGCTAAGTAACATGTTGAACACCTACCATTTCTATAGAAAACAATGGCCGGTCCTCAAAACATCGTTTACGCGTCCACTGAAAAACCACAGCAATAGGCTCGTCCCCGAAATAACAAGTTTATCAGCATTTCCTGCCTTGACCTTTTCAACCGACCCGACCGGAAGCACGCGTATGAAGCAAAAGTGATGTGGGATCTAAATTACGACTGCAGAATTCAAGCATCCGGAAAAAAATTGACATCCAGTGGATCGGAAACCAGGATATCTAAGCCAGTAACATCATCCGGTGTTGAGTTACCACAATAATCTGATCACTAAGTGAATGAGGAAATGAGAGCGTCGACAACACCCAAACAGCTGAGATGATGCTTGTTTATTAGTCCCACTTTTAACGTTCCGCGCATGAATGCGTCAAATGTTGCGCAAAATAAACACATTGTATCAGTAGGAATAGCATCGAGATTCATAACTAAGGTTATTTAAAGATGGGTAACTATCAAAACGGCGATTCATAACAGAGGAAGTCGTGGTTAAAGCCGAGAATTTACTTGGTGGAATTAAATGCCTATAAACATCAATGTGCATACAATATCATTACTATGTTTGGAACCCCATCAGTCTGTCAGTCAGAGTGAACCATACAGGCGGGAAAAAATAAGAAAACTCCCGCAGCCAGCATACGGAACAGTCTATTTGTGCAAACGCACCCTTTCAATTATTCTGATTTGATAGAAAATCATAACACGATCGCCACTGTTTCAGGTTCACTGCCATATCCTTCAGTTTCTCCATCCAACCAGTTGACAAGCCTTTCGGACCCCAATCACGACGACGTGAGACACCTACTTTACCCAGGTTCGCTGTACATTTTCTCACCCCGCGTTGCCACGTCATCTGTTGACCTCCAAGTAACTTGCTCCATTCCTTGAGGGGAACAAAACAGGGCACGGTAAGGTAGACAAGTGTTCGCCATACGCAACACCTGACCCAATCAGCGCACTCTACTAAGTTTCATACGCTGAAACAAAGTATTCTGAGAACTGGCACCTAGTACTAGATTCCTGACCTCAATATTACTCACCCGGTCACTCCATCCAATCGTAGCCATAGTACGTAGACATCGGTGGTCGAAAATCTCCAACAGACGAACACCTCCCAAATCCATACTCCGTCTCGCGACCGCACAACAGAACTGAACGCACTGCGGCACAGTACACACCGCCCTTTAACTTCAGTGAAATATCAAGACGCCACAAGTGCTTCAGTTCAGCGTAAGCTGCTCGAGCCTTCAATAGACGCGTGTTTACCTCCACTCCCGACACGAAGCTACCAAGGTAGGTGAAACGGTGCCCAATCGGTATTTCATTTCCATCCAGTATCAAGTTCGGCACTGCTGTCGTCCAGTTTTGTAACAGCACTTTACACATTGAAGGTGCAAAACACGTGCCAAACCGAGCAATCGACCTCAAGGGTCTATCTAGTGCGCGTTGTGCATGGTCCGCAGACTCAAAAAGGCACATGGCGTCGTATGCGCAATCTAGGTCACACAGCTTCCCTCCATTTCCCAGTTCGACTCCTACATCCCGGAGACCTCCTAAAGCATCTTCAACCACCTCGTCCATGGCAAAACTGAGCACGAATGGAAAAATGAGATACCCTCGTTGAGCGCCGCCAGTCGTTTCGAATGAACTTTACAGTTCGCCGTACACCCTCACGCGACCACAGGCATGCGAATATAATGCTCGCAACAGGTTCACGAACTTCGTTGGCATACCCTTCCGATGGGGAGCAGTGGATAGTGTTGACAAATCCACTGAGTCGGACGCACCTTTCAAGTCCAGAAGGATAACGATCGTAGGGCAGCGCGTTTTCAGTAATTGATGAACAGTGATTATCTGGTCGATGCAACCTCGACCTGAACGGAATCCGGCCTGCTGTTCGCCGACGTCACTCTCGCGAGTCGGTGTCAAACGGCGCAGCATTATCGAAGCTAACACCTCAGCAACTGTCTGAATTGAACTAATCCCACGAGGATTGTTGCAGTCATTCCGCATGCCCTTCTCGAAAATGGGTACAATCGGTGACTCACCAAACGATAACGGACTACCCTCCTCGGTCCACATAGATCACAAAGCAAGGAGGTAAGATCTTTTGACAGGAGTTCTCCACCAAATTTGAAATGATCGGGGGACCGGCTGCTTTTTCTCTCTCCAGAAGTCGAATATTCGACTGTACTTCCAATTCTGTTAGCGGATCGCCAGATACCTCCCAAGAAGCCACAGCTACAGCCGTCGGACTAAATACGTTAGCGTGTGGCCAGCTAAACTTATCCTCGAAATGCTCAGCCCAACGGTCTGCCCTGTAATATCTACCATGGATGGGTTCTCCAATCTTATCGCACATGACTTCACCAACCGAAATTCACCGCCCACCGCTGTCACGTATAAGCTTAAACAGTCTTTGACTGTTACCTGAAGCGGCCGCTATTTCTAACTCTTCGGCTACCTTAACCCACCAGTTTTCGCGGTCATCCTCAAGCCTTATCGCAAACTGGCCTAGGACCACAGACGAAATCTGCTGCCAAATATATTGCCTGTTTGATTTGATCCCACTGCTCGTCGGAGTTCTTAGTTCCTCGGAGTTTTCGTTCATAGGTATTGCGAACATCCAAATCAAGCAGACGTTCGACGGCCAATTGGACTTGTGGTCTGCGTGGATGGCCGTTGAACTGTAGCGAAACTCGAATTAGGACTAACGCATGGTCCAATTCGACATACGTGGTCCAGTACGATCTACAGTTCTGGGAAAAATACCCAACGGTAGCTTACCGCAATATTGTCGATCGGACTCAGACCACTCGTCGAGTTAGAGCACCATGTCGCTGTGTGACGAGAACTGTGTCGGAAATTCGTACTAAATGGGAATAAATCATCGTCCGCAAAAAAAGGAAAACTATCCCCGTTACCTGTTCGTTGAGCAGGCAAGACACACTGACCATCTAAGCAGGATTCCAAAGCACTCAGTTTTGCAACTTGTGCATTAAAATCACCTGCTACCATCACAATGTCAGACCCCTTTTCTCTTCCAAACAAGTAACTCGTCTTTTCGCCTATCAACGCTGAAGTGTTTGGGTTTATAGCGAGATGACAGATGAAATGAACTCCGCACAGCTACCCTTCCGCATGCCGACTGATTCTTGCAGTCTCACGGCGCACAAGCGACTGGTAACCGGAATCCCGTCTAAAAGGGCCATTTCAGCCTTCTCACTTAAGACTTCTTGCACCGCGTTGACCAGTTTTTGCTGCTTCAACACATACTTCAGTGGTGTACAGTTTTCCAGCAGATGGTGCCATTCTGTCGATGGAATATAAGGCTGCACTGTCAATGAACGAAACGACTGGTGATATCTGGAAAGTACAACGCTATGAACTCCACGATAAGATAGTGGGTTCAGCAGACAACCACAGTATATCTTGTACCCCATGGGACAGACTAGGTATGCATTATGGAAGACCAAAATCCAGGAGTATGGTGGAAGCGCCATGCACCGAACCCGCTGGACACAACATGGAGAAGTACAGTACCACCTAAGGTTCTAAAATGTAAGATGTAGCCTAGAACCAAGCGACAACATGCTGTCTGGTGTGCAGTTCAGTGCAACATTTTCGAGTTAACTGCTGTAAACAATAAACCGGCTGCAACCAATTCTATAAGGCGAGTGACCGACAAAGGTTTCACAGCCGATAACCTTGCAAGTGCTCCGGTTTGGTTTCTACTTTACAGCACCATCCACCCAAGACAAAGAACGAGAAGTTTCGAGCGGCCAATGTTAAAGAAATGAGCTGAAAAACCACACAAAGGGGAAAAGGTCCCGGATGAAACAACGCCAATGATTGCGGAACTGAACCGTATCGTGATTCGCTTTGAGGACTCCCGTAGAATCGAACCGGCGGTCTAACTGCATCCACAACGACAGGTTTACTCGTTACCACTTTCACACCGACTGGCTACCACGATTACGTCGAAGGCAACTCGCTGTCACGCGACTCGCCACACACCTGAACCGAAATCGCGTGGTTCTATATCACTCCAAGTTTCAGGATGATTTAACCGCCCCTCCCCCGTACAGTGGCTACATACATCGGTGAAACGTGCCATAAAATAAACATTACTCACTTCGGGGAACAGCGCAAAATGAAGCGTTCGCCCAGCAAGTATGAACAAAACATAACCCAATCACCTCAGTCGTTTTGATTCAGCGTTTTCATTTTTACTGACTTACTTCATGCATGTGTAGTGGAAAAAAGCCATGCCAGTAAGCTCTACTACATGAGGTACGAGAAACAGACGGCCGCGATTGAGACCAGGTATAAATTCACAGAAAACCCAGTAGGTCAAATATAGCAACGAGCCGGGCAAGGGCAAGCCTGTTTCAAACAGAGTCCTGGGACTCAGCACTACGACCAAACTATTATTGGACAAATTACTCCACCATATACCATTACTACGAGGAATACGGTATTCAGCCTCGTCCATCACCCTGAACGTTCCGCGTACTCAATAATGTTGGGCCCTGAACCTCCGACTGACAACTCCATTCCTCCTAGCACGCCAAAAATGTCTACAATTGGTGAAACTTCATCCGATTTACGACCACCAGGTAAGACAAAACTATTCAACTAAAAACCAATCTACCCCGTTGAATTCTTTACATGCAAGACAATCTAGTCCTGCAACGGCATTTTACAAATTGCAGATGCCAAGAGTCCCAAACATACCCACACTTATTCAGATGATCGTGAAAGAATTGCGATTCACCTGGGTCTTTATTCAGCAGCACAAGATCGTGCGCATACCATAAATCAGGCAGTTTTCTGTCTGGGAAAAATTGCACTGCCACTTATCCTCACAGGATAAGACGAACTGCATCACCATTTCGATGACAATATCGGAAATGAAACACCTCTGATATTACCTCCTGATAGAAAAATGTAACCCTGAGAAGACAAGGGTCAGTAAGGCCCGTCTCTCTGTTAAACGCTGAAAGATGAGTGCCTTCACTACTAATCACCTTTGAGATAACAAATAAGTGGAGCAGGTTCGTGGAATATGAAACCCGGAAGCAAGCTGATATACCAAAATGCATCATTTATATCTTGCACAATCACTGATAAGCACTCGCAAAGCCTCTAACAACTTATTATGACACGCACGAAAGTCCTTATCGACGGGATCCCGGGGGTCGTTTTTCGAAATGCCGACTCAGTTTATTAGCGAGCAGATGTTTGGTTTACTGTTGGTACGAATACAATCGTACACATGCAAGTGGCAAATGCGTCTTAGAAACACTTACCTTCGCACGCAAAGATTCTTTTGATTCCAAGAGATGAATGACTTCCGCGTTATCAACTCCGAGCAACATGCCCGTCAGCTTCTGGGCCAGTTGCGGATAAATCTCTTGCACGAGCGGGAACAGACGCTCACCCAGGGTGCGCTTCTGCTCCTCCTCTGAAAGTTGAGCCAGAGCACTGACGGTCAAACTATTTTGGTCTCCGAGAGGAGCAAGGACCGACGACATAGGTGGAGCCGCAGCGGGTGGGTTGGCAACGTTACGCGCAGTTTGATTGAAGCGCACGTTCCCCGATGCACCTGCCATTCCGCCCATTCCTGGATGTATGACAGCGCGTGGTACCTGAGGTGCCATGGGCTAGTGGCGAATGACCGAGATAGAAGTGAATGACATTGGCGGATGTCAACCAGGTATCGAGGCAAATGTTACGAAGCTACAAACCTGTGTGCAGATAAAGAAAAACGAATACCACAGAGCAAAACCGGCACTCACTTGGAGCCGATCACTTGGATTGATCGTTTATTATGGAAACAGACTAGTTCAGGCAAAGCAAATCACTCAAGTGATATTATCACTTATCACTCAAACAAACGACCTGCTGAGGTGAGAAAAGTAGAGGTCTGCGGCTCTGATTGAAGGCACAAGAATTCGACAGCTGCGACGACCCATTCCACCAAGCAATCAAAGGGGACTGGACACAGATGCGTTAGCAAACCAGAAATGCTCACAAAGGAATGACTGACGAATAACGATCAACTCACTCGCATATTCGGGTTAGCATTAGCAGTAGCCGCAACTACAGAAGCCATTGACGGTCGTGGAGGCATCGCACCACCCGACTGTACCATAACTTGTTGAATGGGCACGGCCGGACGACCAGCTTGATGGCGCTGCTGAGTAGCGGCCGGATTCATCATGGCGGACGCAGGCATGTGCGGACCGCCTGGCATGGACGGCATGCCACCGGGAACCATTGGTCTTGCTACGCCGGCTGTGCGCATCTGAGCCATGGCAGCCATTGGGTTCGCGGCCATTCCAGCTGTAGGATTGGCGCTCAAGTAGTGACCCGGTATCGGCGCTCGCGCGGGCACACCCCCTCCTATCTGCGTCGGCATCCCGGGGAGACCAGCTGCCCGATTCCAACGCGGCATTGCACCTGTTGGATAAAAGCGCTGAGGCTGCTGAAATGCGGTCGGTGGATAGTAGCTCGGAGCAGGCGCGTGGCCCGCAGCGGTTGACATCAACTGATTTCCGCTCCTATGAGCATATCGCTGCTGGTAATCGGCTATCAGTCTGGCACGACGATCTTCCTTGCGCTGCGCGAGAGCAACATAGAGAGGTTTTGAACCGACAATTGAGGTATGCATTTCGGTGACGGCCCGTGCAGCCTGGTCCGGTTGCGTGAAGCAAACAAAACCGAAGCCTTTCGAGCGACCATTGGCATCGGTCATGACTTTGGCACTAGTAATAGGGCCGTATTTACTGAATGTTTTCTTGAGTTCTTCATCATTAATGCTATCATCCAAATTCTTTACGTATAGGTTAACACCTGAGACATACTTCGACTGACGCTCGGCTCGCTGTTTTTCTAGGCGTTGCTTTAATTCTTCTTGACGTTCCTCTTTTCTTTGTGCACGGTTGGCGTACAAAGCCCTTCCGTTGATTTCCTTTCCGTGCATCGTTTTAACGGCCTGCTCAGCATGATCCGGATCTAGAAAGCAGACGAACCCGAAACCTTTCGACTTGCCCTCGGCGTCTTTTTCTACACAGCAGCTCTTGATCTCCCCGAACTCCGAAAACATCTCGCGCAGCTTCTCGTCTGTGGTATCCGGAGGAAAATTTTTCACGTAGATGTTATTGAAACGAAGCTTTCCCGAAGCAGACTTGCGGTCGGAGCTGGGGATAAACTTGCCCACGTACACAACACGGTCGCGAATAAGCATTCCGTTAATCTTTTCAATAGCACGTTCCGCGCATTCCTCCTTCTCAAAGTGAACGAATCCATATCCCTTGGAATTGCCGTGTTCGTCCATTGCGATCTAAAAAATAGTTTAGATGTGCAACAAGGACTTACTTTGCACGACAAAATTCGGCCGAAGAAACCAAATGCGTCATACAGCTCCTTTTGTTCGATGCCTTTCTCAAGGTTTTTGATAAAAATGTTGCCCCGGCCAGACTTCCGCAGAGAGGGATCCCGCTGCGACCACATCAGTCGTATTGGACGACCGTTCAGCGGCTCGTAATTAAGGTTCTCCAACGCCCGTTCCGCTGTCGAAGATTAGAGAGGTGGAAAACAAACTCACCATCTTTAGGGTCCTCGAAATTTACGTATCCGTAGCCCAACGAGGTCCTAGTCGCCAGGTCACGACAAATGCGAACACTGAGTACATTGCCGATCTCCAAAAACTTTGAGTGTAACATAGCTTCCGACACATTTGGGTGGAGGTCGCCAACATACAAAGACGTCTGCGGGAGGCTTTGTGCCTGCTGCGTGGCCACAGCCATTTTTTAAGTTTTGAAATTTTTTGAAATTTTTTTGTAGATTTTTTGGATTTTTTTACGGTTCTGGCAGCGTGCGCTTCCCGAAGCAGCACACTGTTCTGAGTTTCCCGGCAAAAGTGAAGGATGTTGCGAGCGCACTATAACAAACATTTCGGCGCAGTTTCCTAGTCCCAGTCTAGTTGAAATCTAGCACGATCCTATTGTCACTCAGTCATGTTTTGAGCTTATTTCGGAACACTAGGGGGGCCTCAACATTTCGAATCAGTCTACACAAGACAGCAGTTCCGTCTAGTTCAGCTCAGTTCAGTTGTCACAGGAAATAAATGACCCGAAGGACCGAACAAGCGTCCACAGATTTCCCGCTAGTATTCAAGGAACTTGGCATCCTCCTCTGCGAGCGCTGTCTTCACGTTATTTTTAACTTTCGAGTCACACCATTTCGATCACAAAAGTGGTAAACAGAGAAGCCTCATCTAACCCTATGGCCTGAAAACGGTTACTCCGCGGGCTTTCCAAACGGGCTCGAAACGCAAGCAGTAGTGCAAGCGTTTCGGAAATACGAACACGCTAACTCGCTTTGTACAGTTTACGATCTTACTCTACCTTAAATTCTTAGCAGAGCTCCAACTTTTCACCTGGCCAACGTATTCCCTTCGTTTGTCATTGTGCTACTGAAGACGTGCATTGCAGCTCCCAGCCGAGAGCGGTGTTTCATTAGTTTCTTCCGAATTCCACTGGTTCTGGAGCCGGGGTTTTTGTAGTGAGACATGGATTTGTTCCTGCGGATCATCTTTAACCGAGCGTCCACCTCCCAGCGCGGTTGACACTTGTGCTTTTCATACGCACGGCCCTGTCAAAGTTTACTCAAAATGTTGTCGCTTTAGATTGTCTTTACACTTTACCCGCCAAGTGTCATCGTTGTCAGTATTACAATCGTATCTAGCCGAGTAAGGGTGACGCACAATTGGTCACAACCGTTAAACGTAAGCAAACGTAATACGAGATCCGCGCTGCAACAATCGGTCTTACACCTTCAGGGGTAGAGCTATCGGCAAAAAATTACACTAAAGTCTCTAATTACCATGAACGTCCCTATCAGATTCCCCGCCCGCTCTTTCTTTCCATTGGGAGGAAGCCCAGGTCAGTCAGTCTCCGTTCATGGGCCTTCAGTCTTTACGCTTCCGTCATGTGTGCAGCTAGCCGTTGAACCTTCTGCAGCCTCTTATTGGAGGAATGGGGGCCAAGCACGAACGCAAGGCTCTAGGTGTGGCCCGACAAAAGTCGCATGCAGAATAAAGAAAACTTCTACATTTCTGCATGACTGCAACGATCTCGGTCGAAGAATCCCTACCCTGACTTACTTGTCAGCCGCAAAACACTGCCAGGCAATTTGAAATCCGATGTAACTTGGATTCCAAGGTCTAACACTTTATTGTGAAGAGCCAATTAGCTCGCGTAATTAAAAAGCCATTTGGATTCCTTGAACGAAAATGGCTTCTCCGGAGTTAAACGACAAATACCATGTTTTAGCCAGATTATTGCCTAATGGATATCACAGCCTGGAGCGGCTCATCCAGCAAATCTAACCACGTTCACGTTATCATCAAAGAAAAAGATAGATTAGAATGCCTTAGCAATATATTTTGCATCCAACAAAAACAACAGTGGCCGATGTACGTAGCCCTGAGATTCTCCACTATTGGCCAACATTATGTCCTACTCTGATTCGAAAGAAGAAAGTCCTACCACTTAAAAACCACCAGATTACAATAACTTGCAACCTACTCTGACAGCTCGCCACTTCAGCAGAAAGAGGGAATAATTTATGGAAGCGAATGCTTACTACGAGTCGAGATAACATTTCTACCCGCTTTACTCTAGCCCGCGATTTGATTAATCTAAAAAGCACAAATGTCTGTTTAACAAGATCTTTGTTTCAGAAGTCGATGCTGGGCTGGGCACCATGTGAAGCTCTGCGTCGGACCTAGACACCCAGGTTCCCTGATAACTGTGATTGATCCGTAGTTTCTTTCCTCCGACTGAGGGCCACCTTTGTGGATAAATACTACTGCTGACTTCCCCACACCTGCGGCAAATACCCCTGATGGAAATTCAACTTGACTAGCAAGCAACTAGGCCATTCGGAATGGTCGGTCAGAAGATTTATAATAGTCGCTTATATCTCATCTGGACAGACCATTTACAAAAATTCACGCTCCTTGCATTTAAAACAACTGCATCTTCCGTCATCTGGAAGTCCGCTAGTTCTGTTGACGGCGGTGAAACATCTAATCCAATAATCAAGCAGCAGACCCATTGCGGTCCCTGATGGGACCATACTGAGCAACGCTAGGGACACCTTGGGTCACGCCGCTGTTAAGCGCTGAGCCGGAAGGCAAAAATTCCTATTGGGGCCGAAATGGACTGTCTAGGTAAGTGAAAAAATGCACGTGATTACGGTTGCATTCTTGCCAATAAATCGCGAATCATTTTTTCGCTACCTATTAGCAACATACTCCAGTATGCCGCAACTAATCACTATGTCACCACATATATTTGGAAAAGAAACCAAATTAGTATTTGAAAAACGATAAATTTCAAACAATAATGCAGTGCAATTATCCGCAGAAGTGTCTCCTCGCCATGGTTCCAAGACTCCAGTGCATTCTTTTAAATCTTCGGTTTTTATTCTCTTCTTGTTCCCGCCTACTTTCCTCGGTTTCGGATTCTCAAGATAGAAGAATGCGGCTCGCTCAATTCCTTTTCGAAACCAAAATTTCATATGCAGCAATAATAAGAAATAGTAAATTGTGTGGCATAGCCGGAAGAAAAGTCATATACGCGACGTATTCTTTTTCATATCATTAAAGACAATGCTACTGCACTCGATCGACAGGATTCAGACAACAATGTGATCATATATGGCTGCTCGAGTGCAGCCCCCGAACCGGTCAGAAGATAACGCTATCCGATGGCTTAGAGGCTACGACAGCGAGATTCGCGCAGATTTGAATGTACCAGTGGACATTCGTTATTTCAAAGCGGCAACCTAAATATATTTTTAGGGTACTCACGATAATGTCTTACAACCTAGAAGAACGGCGAACGTCGTCTAGTTCTTCCACGTTTGACGTTGCTAAATGGTGTCTGAGATTCTGTGGCAGGAATGAGACGTTACTACTGCCAACGGAAATCCACAAATTGCGATATCCAGGATCCATTTTCCATCAGCTGGTGCATTTCAGCTTACATATAAATCCACTAATCGTATGGCTCACTTACCGAAGGTGTCTTGCAGCGTTTTCCAACACGCGGACCAGTACTGGGAGTATGCCGCAGGTGCCTCCCCGCGAAAATGCAGGCAATAGCACAGGGGCAATAACTTGGATGGTTCGGTGCCCTTTGATGCGTGTAGTAAACGTGCTGTTGATAGCCTCGGAAGTGTTTATGAACGCCTGGGAGAGTTGCTGATGAAGTCCTCATTAAATAATTACCTCGCGGTGGCTTACATTTGTTCCAATACTGTCGGATTTGGCTGTTTGCCTTATGTGCCGACGACCTCGGATTGTTACCACTGCGCCGCCAATCACGAAGAGCGGCCTCTCCATAAACAGCAAATTTCGGCAACCTAAAGCACCTCTTGAGTGGAGATTACCTGCAGTTTCTTTTCTTAGACTTTACGACACAACCCCTAAAATAATAAGTATTCTATGGAAAGTTTGTGATTATTTGATTACTGTTAGCCAAAGGAAACCGTAAGTGGGAAATGATATATAGAAACTGCCCTCCCCTAGTATAATCCGTAAAAAGACAACTGGGAACAGTTATTAAAGAAGCCTTCATTTTTGCAAAAAAAATGGAGGTGAATTGATAACACGACAAGCTCGTGAATATGGACTAATAGCAACCTCTATTTACTAAATAAGGGATGGTAAGAGATAGGACAGCCAAAAAATTTACTTTGACCGGAGCAAAACCGCACACTTCAATTCTGCTGCAGTAGAAAAAAGCCTTTAAGGTGCACGGGGCCGCTCATTAAATCAAGCGCTGTAACATTTAGACTGATTGAAAATTACTTTCCATTCTTCTGCTCGTTCCTGTCTCGATTCCAAACTATTTATGCACAAATTACCCGTAATGATGCTGATTTTGGTCGTTGTTCATGCTCGGCTCGTCGTTCCATCTCTTTGTTCTTTATTGGAGATTATTTTACGAACATTTGGTGTATTCAGGGAACACTTGCCTTGGGACGGCTTGTTTTGTTATAGTCCACTTTCGTTTAATCACTCACGTTGGTCGACTGTGGACGTTCCGTATGTTTACATCGATTTTTGGCTGCAACGCTCAGGCAGGTACTGTTGGGCCTAATCAAGCGCGCAGAACCTTTTGTATTTGCTTGAACCAAGGGAACGGGTGCTTTTTATCTATTCTATTTCATCGCGTGTTCATCCTTGTGCATATTTGTGCCCTATTTTGACAACATTTTGGCTGGATAGTGACTGAGGCAAACTGTCAAATCTATGGTTGTTTTGTACAAAATTTTTCACTCATGGAGGATACAGCCGGGTATGCGAAGAACTCTTGTTCTTTAAGAACCAAATGATGTGAGGATTGCATCAAAAATCGATGCGCCATGTATCCGTTGCTGTTTCTTGCGTTTCGCAGTAAATTGGACTGTGCGTTGCTTTGAGGTTTCGAAGTGTTAATCGGAACGTGGGAAGCGTTTTTCACAAATCGCACAGTGAGTCGTCGATTGACTTCACCCGGACCAGGAGTGGAACATTTGGTCGTTACGACACCCTAACAGTCCGATTGCAAGGATTACGAAAACACCCTCTGACGAAACGGACGAATATGGTCATGGACTAAAATTGTGATAGTAGATAAGCATCTGTTAAGGAAACAAATTGCGAATAACGTGTGGAGAACGCGAGAAAACGTGCCCGGGATGTATATGGCAGACAGGAATGGTGGGGTGGCGGCATAGATGGACAGGACCATGGATACATATGGACAGCCCAGAGCACCAATGCCCCACCAAGTCTACAGCTTAAGAACCAGTAGCACGTTAAGCGAACATGGGCAGCGTGGGGTTCCCCTCTTCGCCGGACTGGGTCTAGGCTGATTACGGACAAACGCAAGGATGAAGGTGGCCCATTTCCCTCACCTTTCGGTTTCATTTTTCGTGTTTCTTTCATTTCCTGACAGAGGATTGGTTGAGCGAATATAAGAACGTTCCGTAGCTCATCCGTTCAATCATAGTATTTCGCGTACTGGCAAATTTTGGCGACTAATGGGAGCGGTCTGTTTTCTCCACTTTCGCAAACCAAGGCTTTGCGGCCATTGCAGCCAGAGTTTTCATTGCACAGGGCCATGAAAAGGAAGGTTAGGATAAGCATTGACACGGATGAGTGCAACAGCTGTTATGGAGCACGTGTATTTGGTATGAACGAAACCAGTACAAAGCATGATAGAGTTTGTGAATCTCAAGGCGTCTTTTAAGTAAGCCAGGTGAGTGAAAATCAACGTTTGGGGAAAAGGAGGACTATTTGTGCTATGGTCAAAGAGCTATTAGGTGTATTTGCAAGCGGGACAGAACAAATGTCATGTTAGGAAGCAAAAGAAAAGATTTGGTGAGGGATTTTAGAAGAAAAGAATTACGCCGTCTCTCTAATAGAAGGTTGTGACTGACTGAAGATGGTAGGAGGGAAACAAACGGAATAGGGCGTGAACTAGCATGACACGGCTAACTCTGGCCCAAGGCTCGTGCCATTTTGTCGCCGCATTTGCTAATACACATTTGATCGCGCAAGTTTCGAAGTAGAGAAGAGTGCCAGGTTAAGTTTCTGGGATCGATTTCTGGACCAAAGGCATTCTTCTGAGCCACGGGTTTCGGTCAGCTTGAAGACTTGTGTGGTACCCTAGTATTAATTCAGAGCATCCATAAAATTGGTTTGGTCCCGCGTGCAGTGAATGGTTGTGGGAAGTTTTTCTAAAGCTTGGAATCAACAACAGGAATTTATAGAGAATTTGGCAATTTCTATAAAGATCGCCAGAGACCCATGGTGGATAAGGTGGGAACAAGCGGAAGAGAGCATACGAGGGTCGGCGGAGAAGGAATCCATATTCATCAGGTCATGCAGGAAATCCAAATTAGTTCTCAGTCGCCACAGTGGTTCACGTTTTAGAGCTGAACAGCGTTCCTTGTAATTTAAAGTCGTTGACCAATCCAATACATGCTTGTTGAAGTGGTTGTGAATACCTTCAATGAAAGCCATGTCCGACTTTGACATGCTGAAGTATATCATCGGCCATACTGAAGAAGTGGCCAGACGTGTTTCATCAGTGCAGACGATGCAGTCGGGCAAAACCATTATGCGAAAAGTCAGACGCATATTACTTCCAGCTTTAGCCTAATGAATAACTGCAAAATTTGGGTCCGCGCGCGACAGGAGTTCCGCGTGGCAGAATTAAATCTTTAGGCGGCATGCGTGTATATGTGGGTTTTGCTCTTGTTGTTAGGGAAGCTCTTCATCCAAGAGGAACACCGAACGACCAAAACAGACAAATCAGCACAGACTTTCCCAACCGCAGTACTAATTTCGTCGGAATTAAGAGAATAAGCCATTTTGGTCCTCAATAAACGGAAAGGGAATACGTGAGAAATTGAATTAAGTGCACCCATGATATACATAATGAATACCAAGGGACCCAGAGCACTACGTTGCGTGACGTCGCTAGTGACAGATCTGGGGTTTGCGGTGATACTATCAATGGAGACTACCTACGATGTGTAGGTTAGGTATGATGAAAGCCAGAGTAGAAGGGGATCGCTGATGCCGAATGAGCTGACCTGGCATAGGTTGCTGGTGGGGGACACGGTCAAAGGCCTTGAAATATCAAGATAGATGACTACGAAGGCCATGCCTCTATCGGCTAGGCTGGTTAGAAAGTTAAAGAAGTCAGAGCGCCAGGTGGAGAAAAAGCAGAACTAGAGAAAGCCGTGTTTTCTGGTACTAAGGAGGTTAAATGATGAGATGGCCCATGTTTGAACTCTTGAACACCTATTTCATTACTTTAGAAATAACAGGGGTGTTTTAGATGTGGCGCTAATTAGACATCATTGCATATTCCTGTGTTTTACAATAAAAATACTAGTAATAACAAATTACGTTTCGCGATTTTCGATTGGCATGCGCAAGGCAAGATTGAAAATTTGCAGCGATAACATAGGAAATGCGAGCAATAAAAATAGGAATCGGGTGTGAGAACAAAGACGAGTAATTCCATAGGTTTGTCATTTTGTGTATATTTCTCGACATGCGAGAGTCATGCGCAAGGCAAGAACAAAAATGTAAAAAGAAGGCACAGTACAGGTAGGGAAAACAGAAACCAATCATACAATACTGGGTGGTTTTGCTTACAAGATCGTAACAGACAATTTGATTTACTGGGCATAAGGTTTCGAGTTTTAAATCGATCCTAGATATGTGCCGCCTAAAACTAAGACAAACCAAGCCGCGCCAATGACCGCCCCGGGTGCCTCATCTCAGATGGACCATTACGATTGGCCAAACAGTTACTATCAATACTGATAGGCCGCGCAACCCCCCAACCTCCAGACCCCCGACCGCCACAGAACACCATAATCTCCAATATCAAACAAGGACACCACAAGTCATTCATGGCAAGTGTATTTAAGGATTGATTGTAAATCCTACACGTACTCGTTTTCTTCCCGCCACACATCAAAATCCGCTCCCAGCCGCATAAGTCCAGTGACCATTTTTGCAAGTTCCATTGTCTTTCCATTCACAATTCTTCATATATTTTCGTCCCGCAAATTGTCCGATACTACTTTGAAGGTCTCCTGCTGTTTCATTTTAAGCATTATTTTGACAACTGAATGTTGTTAATTACCATTCTCCATCCCCTCATATGATATCCCCTGTAGTTTTGACTCATCTCCATCCCGCTGTTACATCTATACTGTTCTTCATCTTCAAAATATAAATCTCCCGATTTTTCAGGAACCCGGCCACTTGAAAACGCCCACCATTGCTTCCCAGCCAAATTTTGCCCCGGCGATACGCACCTTTGATGCGTTTAAACATGGATTCACTCGCAGTGTGAGACTCATAATCAGCCCCAGAAAGTTTTGGCGAAGGATTATTTAGCTCTGATTTGAAAGCTCGAAAACTCGTGTTTTTTGGCCTATGAAATTGCAGGTCATGTTCATGAGAGCACAGATGCTTTGCGTCTCCACGACTAAATTTTCTTTTTCCGTGTGTTCACTGTGCCGTCTTTGTGTAAATCTGACCTTGCCTTGCGCATGCCTCTTGAATGTCCAGATATATAAACATTATTTTTCTGTGAATGACTACCAGTACTGTGCTGCTAGTAATACTATGTTTGAACATATCAAAGGTGCGTATCGCGGATACACAATATGTCTTGAAGGTAATGGCTACCGCCGCCCGCTGGCCGGGATCCTCCAAAATCAAGAGATTTATATGATGAAGATGGGGATCATTAAGGATATGATAACAGAATGGAGATAGATGAAATCCAGAATGGATATGCAAAAATTATGAAAGCACAGTCCGTTGAGCAAGAAAAGCGGCGACTCGGAACGTGAATGATGTAATCTTAAGACTAATCCATAGGGTTCGTTTTGAGCAACTTTGAGTTCATGAATTTCAGCTTGGTCCATAGATGAGGGTGGGGTTGGAAAAGAAAAAAATGGAATCGAATGATGCAACCTCTGGTGGGCTCGTGTGGACAACTGTTACCAGGAGCACCGGTGTACTGCCAAATTCCCCAGACCAGAGTGGAGGTTGATGAAAAATGATGGTTTTCAGCTGTTTTTGAGTATCAAAATGCATTATGAACGCCAGTTTATATCAAATGCCAATAAACATACTGCCCTTCGTCGGTCCGTTTTTTGTGGTTTTGGCAGAAAAAGTTTTGGAAGTAGCAAGGGGATGTCAGTACAAAATGGTGTATGTGAACTTAGGAGCCAGAGTGCCGTTTACCGCTACACTGCTACTGGGTGGGGCTGACCGAGTGCTGTCCACCCAACCTGAAAAACACCGTTTGAGGGCGAACGCTGGAGGTGCAATCCACCAACCTAGCTGCAACTACATGCCGCTGCAGCCGAGCTGCCCCCGATTTGCGCCATCCAAAGCGGTGGATATGACCGCGCCCCGTACTATTGCGGTAACACCGTTGTACTAGTGGTGTGGAGGAAGGAATTCAAATATGGGATGGGTAAGATAAGGGGGACATCATCTTTCCAGGATCGGATAATCGCAGGAGAGCCAAAACCGCGGTGGCCAGAACATGGGGTAGGTGTTTTCATTCAAACAGAACTATAAGACCTGGAAGAGAGACAAAACGAATGGCGGTCTGGCCTAGCTGGCAGCTGCGGATTAAGAAGCGATCAATCCTAGGAGCAGCTCAGAGAGGGAAGGTACTACAATGCATAGTGCAATTCGAAATATATGGATAGTGGCTTAGCAGTCTGGGTTTTCTTTTCAAATATATTTTTTAAATAGATGGGCTGGATAATCTAGTGTGCGGCTCGTCTGCGCCATGAGTAAGGAGAATGAACCGGTATGCAGTAGGACGTTCAGGGAGCAAATGCCGCTGATATAAATAATGATTGAGCTACGAAGATAGATGCACTAGGGATTGACTAAATTCCACTTGGAAATCGTGGAGTATATTCAACTCTAGGTGGCCCTGCCTTTCGAAAACAAGAGTTGGTCGGGGCCAGTGGATATGTTCGATGTAAACAATCGCTAGAAGAATAAAAGATACCACGTAGGACTTTACATTCGTGGCGATAGCTTGAGGTCTGAATTGGCCAAAATAGACAGATATCGATGAGGCATGAGAAAGAAAGAATTCAAGACGTCTGCCCTATTTCGTCTGGAGAGTATCGTTTGGGTTCCTCAGAAACAAGGTGATTTCTACGGGCCAGAGTCATTTGATTGGAGAGGGGAGTTGCTAAAAGTAAGGGTGAGGATTATAGTGAATGTTTTTAGAAAAAGATGGCCGGTTATGATTGCCACACCGCTTTGGCGACGGTATTGGAATTAGTTAAGTGAGCGGGTGGGAGAAAGTTTCGGGTCAGCAAACCTATACGCAGTTAGAACGATAAGGTTTATGGATATAAAGTCAGACTATTGAGCGATAGGTGCCTTTTTTCAGGCAGAAAGACGGTGAGGTGCATCCGACGTGGAACTACATACAAATACATAGCATGCGCTGGTGCGGGGGCTCTGTTTAAAGTGCAAGAGACTAGGTTAATTCCTATATGAAATGAGTAGGGAGGTTTGCCTCCTTTTCCGCAAAGAACAAAAAGGTGATATCAATGCGTTTCTCAGGAGCCCAATCTAGTTTCGTACACTCGATCCTAAATTGAGTATGGGGGTATAGGTTAATGAGAAAGGGTACATTACCTACTTTACGTACTTCGTTTTTAAATGCAATAGATAATGGTGACAAAATGCGCAATTGTTGAGGGAGTTTGTTTTATAATGACGAATATCGGACAATACGGAAGTTGGCTCTAACGGAAGTCTTTGAAACTGGGTGAGTAATAGTGCAATTCGCATTTCGGAGCAAGTGTGGGAGTGAGTCTTTAACACGAAGGGCGGAGACGCAGCTGTTCCTTGTGATAATATTGTTGAAGAATACTGGGTTTACTGTTGTGCGTCGAAAACACAAGGGATCTAATTTCAGGGACTCACAGCGTTTTATGTAATTTAGGCTTGCAGAGTAGCCCATCAACCGCTTGGTAAATGCATGCTGAACGATTTTAATTGCTACTCTACCACACTGCTTCATTTTGGAACAAACTAGAGAGGAATACTCCATAGTGGGTCTGACGCGAATTCTAAAAAGATGTGGTTTGCTTTCGCCACCTGTGCGAGAGCATGCCCCGAGAAGTTCAAGGTGTATGAATGGATTAGGTCCAGGTCGCGGACTTGGCAGTTAATGGGGATGGTTTCGGTTGCAAGCTTGAATTATTTTGGGATATAATGCCTTTGTACCCCATGATGCTGCTTTTTCAGCGGAGTTCATCATCCAGTCGTTCGCCCGGGAGTTGAGTGACTCTGATTCTTGTGGTATGTTGCTTATGGTGGATTGTAAAGCTTCAGGGCCAAAGGCGTACATAATTTTGATATCCTCTGCGGAGAGAAACAGGGCGCCGTTTCGAATAACATCGAAGACATTATTAACGCACAACAGTAGGAGTAGGGGGCCCAGGACGCTGCATTGGATCACACCGCTAGACACTGATCTAGGTTCAGATATCAAGCCATTTACTTGCATTATCTGCTTTCTAAATAACAAACATGATGAAAACCACGACAGCATTGGATCAACAATACCGTAGGGTGCCATTCTACTTAGCAATCTAGGGTGGGATATCCTGTCGAAAGCTTTTGTCGTGTCTTAAAAAATTACTATAACTGACGCTGCAGTGCTCAAGGCCTCAGTGACGGCGTTCAGGCTGTCAGTCATAGAAGTAGCGCAGGATTTCTTACGAAGGAAGCCATGCTGTCCACGGTTAGTACGTATATGTTCCAGAAGGTAGGCTATAAGACTATTCTTAATCAGACGTTCCATGGTCGTGGTAACTACATGGGTGTGGTTTATTGGGCGGCAGTTTGCAAGGTCGGAGCGTTTACCCCTTTTGTGAATGGGTATAATCACAAAGGTTTTCCACTGTGACGGGAAAATGCGCCACTGGATGGACAAGTTGAAGATGTTTGCCAACAAAATTGGGATAACGCGCCCACCTAATGCGAAGGCATCCTGGGGTAATGAATCAGGTCCTGGGTGGTAGCCAACTTTGGTTTTCGCCAACAGCTGGGCTGCGTCCTTCGAAAAAAATACACCTGTTGTGTACGACTCTGTAATCAGGCAAGATTGGCATGGGGTGGAGGGATTGTTATCGTTTACCAGGGCAGATGTATAGAACTCACCAGAAGATTCTACAATCTCCTGTTGGCTGTTTACATAAATGTCATTTTGTATATATCGGTCTATTTCTCGAATAGCTCGGGAGACATGCTTGGTTGCATGCTCAAATGTTACAGTCGCATTGCTAGTCACAACGAACAAGCAAGTAAACATTTGGGTACAAAATGATGGGGAATAGCAAAACTGGCATACTAAGAGGAACACGGTGTTTAGACGCACCAATGATGCGTACTGCAGGTGCACAGCTCAGCTGGACGACGGTGGCGGGCGTGGTATCTGCAGTACTCGGTTTTAACGGATCTATAAAATGAGCATGAATGTTAAGATGTCATGAAGAAAGACTCCAAAGACCATGAGCAAAAAGTAAAATCTTATGAAAAACGGACAAAAACGGCTGACGGGGAGGGTATGGGTGGCCGGTAGAAACCCTGCATTAAACGGATATGAAAAAGAACGTCGGTCATTTTATCGTGGATCCTGGAGCCAAAAAATAGTCGGAAGCCATTTGAAAATTCGGATGGAGAATGAACACTGGTGAACAGTTCTGGCCAACGGTTATTTAAAGACATGGTGAATGGAAACATCGTCGGCAGTGAAGAAAGTGAGGATTGATATGACGTGCGTTAAATGATATATCTGACACTGGTAAGCCAGTGTGAAACATGAACGGGTGTCTTAGCTCCTTTTATGCGTTTGAGGTTAACTGATAGCAGTTACTGGTATAGTGATAGCCGCGATTGCCGAGGCGAAAACTGGGGATGATGTTCGCGATGGACGATGTTAGCGGCACCTGGAGCGGTGGTCTGAGTGTGGGCGCCTTCGTGGCATTCAGATGTCAATGTGGCGGGAATGTTAGACACGGACGGGCAGTTCCAGCATTAAATCTGTGCAATCGGGAGGACTTGTCCGCTCAGAGAATCGCGAGCATTGTGGATCGGATTATGTGGCCTCGAATTCTTGGCAGACGTGCAACAGGGTCATCAG
The DNA here is from genome assembly GCA_008360955.1 of Fasciolopsis buskii. Taxonomy (NCBI): domain Eukaryota; kingdom Metazoa; phylum Platyhelminthes; class Trematoda; order Plagiorchiida; family Fasciolidae; genus Fasciolopsis; species Fasciolopsis buskii. The sequence goes on from LUCM01003849.1 coordinate 36,963, forward strand.
GTTACTTTGGTGAATTATGCGAATTAGAAGCAATGTCCACCTCATCGAACTTGTCCGTCCTGGGATGGTTAATCTGAGCCTTGTGTCAGCTTGCTTTCACGGTGTGCTGAGACGTGCAAGGATGAGGCCAGAAACTGGATTGTGGACCCCTGGGAAGACGCGAGTGCAAATGCACACAACGGGAACAGGACAATAGAGAGATGGTAGTCTGAAAGTATTCCAGCTGAGGGTTATGGCGCGTGCAAATATAAGAACGAGAAGTGGCGAATATTATGTAGCATGGGGCATCAGTTGATGCCGATTATCGCGCTTGGAATGTCCTAATTGTTAAATGCATGCAGAAGAAATAGTTTATGTGGATATTAGTTTCGGAGTAAGTGAGAATGCGATAAGATTACACGTTTTTATATACCTTGCTACACACGCACTAAACAAGATGGGAATTAGGTAAGAACCTGCGCTAACTTGTTTCATTGACGGAGTTTTTCTGCCTATAACTACAGTGAATTTTACTTGGGGACACCACTGCTAAAGCTGATACTAAAAACTGGCTAGACTTTGTTGAGTGGGTTGAGGTAAGACCTCGAGCGTTGTATTCATCCAACACCCTAGGCCAGACCATAAGCTCATTCTATTGGATTGTAAGGGTCATGCAAGTTTACCAAATTTTGTACGGTTATTGCCTTCCTAATTTCGTTTTTAAAGATAACGGAGACGGAAGAAATCATTCTTATATGAGGAGGTAGTTTATTCCACAGGGAGGAATATTTGATGACAAAGAAGTTTTTTCTAAGTGCTATCCGCGATATGGAAAATGACACCAAGAACTCAACTTGTTGCCAGGCATAGGAAAAGTTATGATTTACTTGGGGTGCGGAAGTGCACACATTGTCACCAATAATCTTATGAAAATCGGAGAGGTTGATGCGAACTCGACACGGGATCCAGGTGTAGTTTTATGCAACGTTCCATGTAGTTCAGCTAGAACGGGTAGCCCAGAAGTCGTTTTGTTGAACATTCTCAATCTGGAGTCTGTCACTCTGCCACATGTTGGAACACACAATGGAACAGCAGTCCAGGATAGGTTTTACGTGCGTTTTATATATTGACAACTTGCTTTCCTGGTTTCTAAAAGTTCTGTGTATCAACATAGGTAGTCTTCTGACTTTTGCAGCTTGCATCAGGGTGTGTTCTTTGAATTTGAACGTGCTGGATTAATGCAAACCCAGGTCTCTGACAATGTGAGTGGAAGGAATGACTTCTTGGTTAACCTCAAAAATTCTTGTAGGAATGTGGCATTCATATGCGAGCATACCGCTTCTGTGGGCTAGAAATTTCATCGACCAAGCTGCGCACCGTGAATCCAGCAATAGTAGAACATTTTTACATTTTCTGTGATGGTGTTGAAGTCACGAGGCGAAAACGCGTACACAATGTTTATATCGTCTGCCAAAAGAAAAGGAATACCATGCCTAGTGATGTAAAATCGTCGTTGATGTATAGCGAAGACAATAGCGGACCTAGTACGCTCTCTTGAATAACACAACTAATTATCAGACTAGGCTTGGATAGAGTTCCATTTACATTCACCACCTGCATTTTAGAGGACGAATAAGGGGAGAACCAAGCCAGAAGGCGGGTTGTTGCGCCATAGCTCTTGACTTTCATGAGAAGCTTGTGATGAAATACGTGATCAAAAGCCTTTGCCATATCTGAGAAAATCACAATCACCAACATTCTGCCGTTGGTAGCCTTTGGTACTATGTTTGGCAAATCGGTCCTGCTCGTAGAATATAAATTACTCTGAAGAAAACCACGTTGACCGGCGTTAAGGAGGTCATGGTCTAATAATTAAGTTGTTAGCATGCGTTTTGCTATTCTTTCTATATTATGAGAGATGACCGGGGTGTGATTGATGGGTCTACAATTAGAAGGGTCTGCGCTGAAACGTTTTTTGTGAATTGGGACATTGATAGACGTTTTCCATTGCTAACGGAAAGTGCCACAATTTAAGGAAAGATTGAACAGATTGGGTAAACGTAAGGGAATATCTGCACTGCGAATTTGAAGAGGTTTGGGGATGATCATCCGGGCCAATGTGGAGAGGCAGTTTCATTTTTGACAGCAGTGGCATAATATCACTTGGATGGAAAGAGACACTTGGAGAAGGTGCAGAGCAGACTTGCGGGAATGTCCGGTTTATTGATGTTATCGTCAGTTGTCATGGAGGCGGCGAAATAATCACTGAATACCTCTGATATCAGTAGTGTATCATTTGCGCACGTGCCGCTGGAAATGACAGTCGTGATGTGCGTACTAGGTAGGGAGTTGTTAGTTATCAGCAATTTTGCCTGTGCTGCAGCCTTTTTGGTGGAGTGCAACGCTTGAAGTTCCTTCTTTCGGAGAGAATCGAGAAGTGTTCTAACCTCCTTAGACTGACGGTTCATTTGCATTAGGAAAGCACGTTCTATTGTTCTTTTGAATCTTATTTGGATTAAGGAGTACTTTTTTGAAGCGGTCCAGGGTGCCCAACCTTTTGGGGATTGTGCCACACTGGGTTGGAATGCTTAGATCAAGGCACACCTAGAGTTGCGTAAAATTCGTTGGTGGCCAGTTAGGGATCCCCCGACAGAAAGAAAAGGTCCCAATTTTGGCTACGAATTATGGAGCGAAGATGGCTCCATGAGGCTCTATGGTATAGTTTAGTGAAAGCTGAGGAGGATATAACAGACGTCAAAACTGAGAATTTGCACAAAATCTGGGAATGAACACATCCGACCAAATTTTTGTCTATAGCTGTATTCACCTGCGTTAGGCCAGTTGTAAAGATAGGATCCAGAATGCTGTTGGCCCTTGCGGGTAATGAAATATTCTGTGTCCACCTACCCAGTCGTACACCGGAAACGAACGCAGAAAGGTATTTTGGTGAGCAGAAAGAAGACCGACAAATCTCTGGGGTGTTGAGGTCACCGGCTACTAGCTTAGGATCTGAAAGGCCAGCGGCCGCGCTGGGCGCATCAATTAGGGTTAGGATTTGAGACTGACATGTTCAGGGGGGCCGCGGATGCAACTGATCAGTAAGTCCTGATGCCCGACAGACACATTTAGCCAGTAGAATCTTTCAGTTTAATAAAGGTAGGGTGATTGTACCATGAGGCTGGAAGTGTCTCTTATGTATATGAGACAGCCTCCCCCGCGCTTATTTATCGTGTTTTTCATGAAATCATTGTAACCAATTAAAGCAACGTCTCTTTCGAGGGCGTTATCGGTCAGCCATATCTCAGTGATAAGAATGAAAACATATCTACGTGCATACACCAGAAGGCGCGGCGCATGCACCTGATTTAGTATCCAGCGAGCTTTTGACAGTAACAATGAAAATGGCTCAGTGGTATTGGCAAATAATAATTGGAGTGAATATCACCATGGGCGTAAGATTTTATTTGGGATAGGCAAAGTGGGACATATGCGGGGGAGGTAGCGCAGGTGGGAGGTAGGTCGGGGAGAAAAAGGGATTGACATAAACGGGATGGTAATGTAAGGCAGGGGGCTTGGTTTGGAGCAAGGAAAATGCCGGTAGGCGGAAGATGCCAGTAGGTCTTGCCCATAGCACACAAGGCTGCCAGGTTGGAAATAACTCATTCCATCGAATGTTGGTTGGCACCGATGGATTTGGTGGTTGGGTTGGATGTAGCAGGACGGAGTGGTGCCTAATGCTGCCGATGAAAGGTAGCGTGTTGATAAGAGTTTGGCCGAATGGCTATTCAGGTACAGGGAACTTGGAAGCCGTTGCAGGGCGTGGGGCCATGGCCGGTTGACTTCGGGGCATGGGTCAGCCTTCTACATCTTGATATCTCAAGTGTTCTAGAGTGAGTCGGCTTATTCATTATCAAAGTTCCAATCACTGGGCCAGCTCTAATTAGTTGCTCATTGGGCCGTGCGCGTTGCGGCCGTTTGCGTCAGTGGTATCCACTCTGACGGTAACTTTGGGGCATGCTGGGTGAGTTGAGTGGTAGGATTGAAAGGAACACAGTGATCAGTTTTGGGGTTTGCGGACAGTGTAGGCAGGCTAGTTACCGTTACCATACCGGCAGCATCGTTTGCAGAGTTCTGCCGGGGTTTCGAAGAAGGGATGTTGGAGGCCTGCAGCGGTGATTTGCATCCTGACGTGGACGTTTCAAGGTGCAATTTTTTGCGTGGTGGTCGAAGAGGAGGTGCGCATGGCGACTTTCCTAGATCTACCTCATAATTCAGAGAGATTTTGAAGCTTGTAGATCCCGAATATAGGTTTTGTGGTTTCGGGGTAGAACAGGAAGACCTAACAGTCTCTTCTTCAGAAGGTGGGAACGATGCTTCATTTTGAGACCAAGTACCTCTCGCTGGAGCGGCATTTTGTCCTCCGTAATCCCGATAATTTTGTACAGTATATTAACGGCAATGGTATCTTTCTTGCCGAGAAGCTCACGGGCGACTTCCCCGTCCTGGAATTGTATTAGGAGAGGACAGGGTGTCCGGGGAATCTTTTTCGTAATTTCACGCAGTAAATGATATACAGGACTTGAGCAACTGACAACCCGGATGGGGTGGTTCCGCGTTTAAGCAGTGTTGCCAGTGTTGCGTTTGGTTTCGGCTGGTTTAGAAATTGCAGCTCCTGATCTTTGCTTCTGTGGTCCAGTACTGCTTCCAGAGTTTTAGTTAATCCAATAATTTGCAGAAAAAAACGAAAAATCTCTGGTCGTAGAGCAGGCCTGCTGGAGTTTAACGAGTTTACAGGTTATTCAGTCACGGTAAGTTTTTTGGGCAGCATCCTAAGTCTGTGGGATAGAGTAGTGGCATTAATGCACTCGTGCAGGCTGGAGGAGAACCGATCAGCGGCAGATTGTACTTCTGTTGATAGAAGAAATGCGTCTCAGCTGAAATTACGAACTGGAGTAGGTAGACGATTCCAGTCAGCTCTGAGATATGGCCTTGGGTTTGCTGAGGGGAACCTCTTCAGGAGGGGCAAATGTAAATGAATAGCCAACAGGCAAATGATCACACCCAGGTAAACTAGCCTCACTGGAAATTTGAAAGTATGTTAAGCCTATCGTAAATATCAAGTCAAGAACATTGGGGTTCCTTGTTGAATTAGTTACTTGTTAGGTCCAGTTGCCATAATGAATGCTTTCAAGGAAAGGGAGCAAGTAACTTGGGGCGGAAAGCGTGGACCAGCATATGTCAGGTGCACTGAAATCTCCAGCAAGAAGCTTGGGACCTGGTAGGTCAGAAGCAGTGTTCATTTGTTGTGCTATCATCAAAAAGTCACTTTGGCAAGAGCTAGGGGGCGGTAGTCGCATCCTCATTGCCCATCTCAGCTCTAACCCGAAACCATCATGGATGGTGTTTAGTATGGTAACCTGGTACAAAGTAGATGGCAGCCACCTCCAAGCTGGGCTTCACGGCTTTTCCTGAAGGATTTATAGCCGAGAATTATTAAGGCGTTGTCGGGAGTGTGGTTATTGAGTCACGTCTCGGTGATAAGAATGAAATCAAAGGTTGACGAGAGTGTGAGAAGACGGGTATATTTAGTTTTCTTTAACATGGAGTGTGCATTTAATAATAGTAGCGAAAATGTTCCTGATTGATGTCATGGTGAATGAAGCTCGGTTTCTCGTTCGTCGACCGCCTTGGGGAGGGTCAACATTCTTAGTTTCAACCAATTTTGTTTCATTTTGGGCCGCCTTCAACTGAAGGATTATTGCATTTTTAAAATGGGAGATTGTCGACCCAGGGCGGCATGACTGGAAGTGGACCGTAGGTGGCTTGTCAGACGAGTTTGGCATGACTTCTGGTGCGTGGTTCACTCATGGGCCGGGATAATGTAATCCGTCTACGTTGCATTCAGTCGCACGGGACATTTCCGACGTGGTCATGTTTGTCATTGCACATTCACTTACATAGGGAGGGTAGGGTGTGCCATTAGCATGGAAGGTATGGCAGAAGATGGGTAGCTTAGGGAGAAAAAAGGGTTTGGCAGAAAAGACACAGAGTTGTGAAATGGGAAACTTGTTCGGGTATATAGGAGATACCGGTAATCAGGGGGAGCCAGTAAACTTCGTCTATAGTTCGCACGGTTTTCGGGTTTGAAATACACTTTGTTCCGTTGTATGTTGGGTGGCATCCATTGAGTTTGCTGTAGGGCTAGGTGCAGCGGGATGTGGTGGTACCTGACGGATGTGTGACCTTGGTCTCAACTACTCAGCCTTTCTAAACCTCCCAGAGCACGTAGTTATTCAGTCGGCCAAAGCTAAGTGTAAGTCTGATTTTTCGAGTAGTGAATTTATCCGAAAGCATCCTCAGCATTTATAAAGCACACGTTCGACCAATCCTTGAGTATGGCACTTTGATATACTCCAGTATGTCAAAGTCGGATAGGATCTCCATTGAAAGTATTCAGATACGCTTCACTAAGCAAGTGATAGGTTGGTTGACGACTCTGAATTACAAGGAACTCTGTCTAGCCCTCAAACGTGATCCACTTTGGCTGCGGCGACTGAAAATCAAACTGGCTTTTCTGCAAAATCTGGTGAATAGGTGCTCCTTCTCCACCGACTCACCTATTTTCTCCTCTTTCAGTCTCTACCCTCTCCGTCATAGGTCCCTAACCATCCATATGGAAACCGCCAAATCCTCTTTAAGGTCCATTTCTTTCTTGTATTTTATGCCCAACTTTGGAACAAACTTCCCATTAGCATTCGGTGCATACAGAACCAATCCAGTCTTAAGGCCGCCTTAAATGCGTTCCTAAGTGTCGCCCAGGTCCTTTAATTGACCAACACCCCCTACCTCTGAAGAGAGTGCCTTCTAGACAGCCATCGACATCTGAATACACATCCCATCCCGCTGCTTTTCATAACACTCAATCTGAGGGCGTAGGAAAACCTAGTAGTCCAGCGTAATACGGACGAAGCCGAAGATTAACCCTCGCTGATCGCTGGGTAAATGGAGTAATCGTAACCATTTTAAGAAGGGACTTACCCTTGGCCCACCACTAGGCCTAACGCTTTCCAGCTGGGAGACGTGAAAATACCACAGACATGTCTTCCCCGCTTTCCCATTCACTCTCATACTTCTCAGTACTACCCTGGTCACCCTGCCACAGCAGTACTTTATTATTAGCCAACCCTAGGTGGGAACATTTTATTGTGAAATATTGTTCCTTGTAAAATTCACTGCCCCATCAGCCTAATATTGCCTTCAAAAACGAAGTCCGGAAACTACAGACTGATCAGACCATTATTTGCATATACGACCCCTATCCCTCAGAGACTCGAGCATACGAAGTTTGGTTAGGATTGTAACAGTTGCTACAGTAGAGTCTCCAAAACCTGGATCTCGGCCAACAATAAATAAAATTAGGGTTCGTGATAGCAGAAGGATGCCGGATTCTATGACAGCCATAACCGCGATTACCCCTCCTTATATCGGTCTTCTCACCTCGGATTACTTTCCCTATATATTTCTCTGCCCTTGATTCACTCTGCCAACATAAAGGATCCTGTCTTTATGCTGGGTATTGCCGGAACTAGTTTATCTCTACGTAGAAATTTCATCAAAGAACATATTCAAGGTCGGTTTTACTCTTTCTACCTACTCATCATGCTTCCCGGTAACCTGCTAACGCGAACCAGGTAGACTCCTTCCGATTAAGTACCCAGCCTAGTTTCATTTATAGGAAAAGAAAAATCTATCCACGTCTCACAGACGATGTTAATCGCAACACACAAGTCCAAATTAGTAAGTTTCAAGCAGCACTCGTTAATGAAAGCATGACACAATGTTGACGATGACGGAGCCCTACGTACAGGTCTGTGTTTTACGGCATAGACAACCATCCTCTGTATGCTTGCTTATCCGACTTTTATTTTCTTTAGTCAGTGCGAAAACCCAAATGGCTGCGACAGGTTTGCTTCGGCACCCCCGAACGTGGGGAATACAGACCACCCCCAACATTTGTAAAAAAACAACGCGGGAAATTAAGGTCAGGCGGAGGAACTATGGAAAGTACCCGCATGGGCTCAACCATTCCTCTGTTAGAAAAAAGAAAAGTCTCTGCTGGATCAGACTGAGCCGAGCAACCAAAGCATATTCAGGCTGCTGGGGAACGGGCCACCTTCTACAATGGATATGTATGCTATCAGCCCAGACCTGACCCCGCGAAATAGGAAACTCCACACCACCCCTCTTCGGTAGATAGGCATCTGGCTGCTTTTTTGGACGGTCTGAGAAGTGGCGCATCGGACTGTCCACTTATGCTTCACCACCCTACCATCTGTTTTTCAACATGCCCATCTCAACCGCGCACCTGGTACGTATGCTGACGTCTATAACAACTGCCTTCGTTTTATTTCCTTAATTATTCATGAACGCATACTGAAACTATCATGTGGTACAAGTTGCCATCGTCCTGTTCAAACACATTACCGATCCCAGTTTTTATGCTTCTACGTTCCTTCCTTTCTAGGACTTCTCGTGGTAAATCCTGCCCCAGCATCCAGCCCACGCTGCAATCCGCGACCCATTCAGTTATGCCCTTTCCCCGCATTTGGACGTAGAAAACATCGGCGGTAGATCACATGCTCAGTTAAAACCGATTCCCTGTAGCATATACGCCAGGCCCGAAGACCAGACGAGTTCCACAAACAGGACAAACAGTGATTTTATTCCCTAACCATTGCGCCATCCGTCTTATCAGACCACTGTAATCTGCATCTGCGAAGATGTCAGAAGATGGAAGATGAAAGCGTTTCAAATAAAGACCATAAAGCGCAGGACTGATTGAGCCATATGCTCCATTGGGTGAAAGCTGCCGATGTTTGTGGTGCACGTTGCGTCAATGAAAACCATCCCCTGCGTGTTTCATGACAGTTGTCTGATCCCCGTAATCTTCGCAAGAAACTGACAGTTACCGCTGTTCCATTTTTGCTTACTCACCTTAACACCAGCTGGAACAAATTCCAGACTGCTCTCTCTCCGGCTCTTCTTCAGGCTCGTCAGTGACAATAGATGCAACGCAAACACTCGCCGAACGCTCCACTCCATCCTTTGCGCTGGTTGTCCATCCCCGTTAGGACACTGCTATCTTGCTATCCAGTACCTGGCCGCTCAACCCTGAGACAAGCCAAGTCACGCTACTGACCGCCCCGGGTGCCTCATCTCAGATGGACCATTACGATTGGCCAAACAGTTACTATCAATACTGATAGGCCGCGCAACCCCCCAACCTCCAGACCCCCGACCGCCGCAGAACACCATAATCTCCAATATCAAACAAGGACACCACAAGTCATTCATGGCAAGTGTATTTAAGGATTGATTGTAAATCCTACACGTACTCGTTTTCTTCCCGCCACACATCAAAATCCGCTCCCAGCCGCATAAGTCCAGTGACCATTTTTGCAAGTTCCATTGTCTTTCCATTCACAATTCTTCATATATTTTCGTCCCGCAAATTGTCCGATACTACTTTGAAGGTCTCCTGCTGTTTCATTTTAAGCATTATTTTGACAACTGAATGTTGTTAATTACCATTCTCCATCCCCTCATATGATATCCCCTGTAGTTTTGACTCATCTCCATCCCGCTGTTACATCTATACTGTTCTTCATCTTCAAAATATAAATCTCCCGATTTTTCAGGAACCCGGCCACTTGAAAACGCCCACCATTGCTTCCCAGCCAAATTTTGCCCCGGCGATACGCACCTTTGATGCGTTTAAACATGGATTCACTCGCAGTGTGAGACTCATAATCAGCCCCAGAAAGTTTTGGCGAAGGATTATTTAGCTCTGATTTGAAAGCTCGAAAACTCGTGTTTTTTGGCCTATGAAATTGCAGGTCATGTTCATGAGAGCACAGATGCTTTGCGTCTCCACGACTAAATTTTCTTTTTCCGTGTGTTCACTGTGCCGTCTTTGTGTAAATCTGACCTTGCCTTGCGCATGCCTCTTGAATGTCCAGAGATATAAACATTATTATAATTTGGCCGGAATCCAGGGGTGGGAAACGCGGTCAAACGTGTTAGACGTCTGAAAAGATTAGCACCGACCGGTGGGAATGAGCACTCAGGGTAACCTGGTTCAAGAAGTCAAACTGACAATTGAGGCAAGATCGGCCCCTCAGAAGCCGTGTTGGGAATCGTTGATAAGGTTGTGGTCAGTAAGGAAGTTAACCAACTGTTCTTTAACAATATTTTCAATAAGCCCGGATAGAACTGGAGTGTGGGTAATGGGGCGAAAGTTTTCAGGGTCATGCATAGAACCCTTTTTCTAGCGTGGAACAATAGTAGAGGTTTTCCACTGTGACGAAAAAGAAGCGCGAGACATGGAAAGCAAGAACGGATTTAGAAGGAGCAGAGGAAGACATGGGCCAGCGGCGCGAAAGAGGGCCGGTGGGATGCCATCAGGGCCCGGCTTGTGGGATAGCCCGGCATATTTCATCACTGTCATGATGCCAACAACGTCGAATGAAATGGAGGGCAATCTGATCGAAGCTAGCATGGGGAGAATTTCAGAATGTGGCAAATTGTCATTAATAAGAGTAGACGAGAAGCATATGTTAAATGCTTCTGCGACGTCTACAGGGGACGAGATTGGGTTGGGAGGGGGTCTCATGAGAGGTTGTGGCTCAAATGGCGAAATGCAGTTATCCAAAGTTTGCCAGGTGTCCTGATGGAAGCCAGAGGTAAATCGTGCAAATTTATGAGGTTGCTGGCAGTTTGGGGGTGAGCATTTGGGCGTGATGGAGTAGAAAGAGGTCATTTGAGTGGCGGTAATGCATCTACATAAGGTTGACTAGTAAGTGGGCGAAAGTAGGGAGGATAAGCGGCAGACCCTAAATATGGAGGAGCATTGGTATCATGCTGGAAGGTAACAACTGTGCTACCGATGGAGGGTGGAGGCACGAGTAGAGTGGGCCAATGAACTCGTGATTGTGGGCGGCGGTTAGTTGGCCTTCGTCAGTTTGTTTACCTTCCGATTTGACGGAACTCATGGTGAGGTGGCTTACCGGAGTTGACTTTGCCGACAGTTCCAGACAGCCGAGGTGTACAGACAGGCTGGCCTACTGGATTAGCAGGATGGCCAGTGAGGTGCGGTTAATTGAAAGGGTGAGTGGTATGCGCTTCCCAGTTGATTCAACTGATTTAGGCTGGGTGCCATGATGTTGTTTGACAGAACGGCGGGGAAGGGATCGGAGCCGTATCTGGGATGGGGTATATATCAAGCGGTTGGTACTAGCCTGAAAAGACATCAGTGAGACGGCAATCATCTGCGTGGCTATACCGTCAGTGCTCCTAGCTTGGGGTACCAGAGTTGGTAGATTTAGATGAGCATGTTTGCGGGGTGGTTGGATGGGCAAAGTGGAGTAAGTTTCATCCAGATCTACCGGTATTGGCTGCGACCAACGGAGATGATGTCCAGGGATTTCCACTTTTACAGCGGTTATGCGCGAAGGTGGGGTGCCACTACCATCAGCATATCTATCCTCAGATGGAACGAAAACAGATTTTTGGGTGGATAGCCTGGACAGGAAATTGAGCGGCGTAAGCACGGGAGAGGCCGATTGTGCAAATTGCTCAAAGGCATAGTTTTTGAGAGGTTTCGAGTATTTACCGCCTGTATGCTCATCCCGGTAGCGGTCACAGAGCACGGGATAGCCGAAGACGTGGGGTGATGGAGTCTATCGCAAGGAAAAGGTAGGTTATTTGAAACTATGGCAGTAGGCTCAGCATTTGGCCCGTCAGGAGGATGCTGCACTGGCAGGGTGCTGGTCAGAGGGAGAGCGCCCGATACAATCGAGGTCTTGCCAAATTAAGAAATTGCGGTAAACCTCTGTGACCGTAATATATCCCTCTGGAGGGGAGTTTTCTGTGAAGATCTCGATGGTTTTCTAAGGCGTGTAGTAGCCAGTGATTGCTTTGTTCGTTGCAAACTCCTTAGCAGATAGTTCATCAAGGAATTGGAATAACACTGGACAGCTATTTTTGGGGGATTTTCACGGGAGCCTAGATTACAGACAGGAGTGGTGGGTCACACTGCAATTATTGTGTATGGTAGATTGGACCAGTGGCAGCGGGAGGAGGTCGGGTGCATTAAAGACAACGGCGTTCGTCGCATTCGCAATACGTATGCGAGCCTCTTTAGTTACGGAATCAAAGAAGCACTCTGTGGCGGGGAGAGTGCTGGCATTTGTGTACTTGGAAGGATCAATAAGGCTGGCTAACGGGGGACAGTATCAGTGGCAAGTGCTCCATCTGTTGGACTTTAGTTCCTAGGTCCCTTAGTCCTTTTGAGAAATCGAGGGCCTTGGAACCAGAATTACGAAATATGTCAATAAGCAGGACTGAGCACGTTTTGGTGGGAATCACGGATTTTCGGGGTTTCCTGAGTACAACCGTGTTGCGATGACGTCGCTTTAATTCAGCTGGTAAAGGCAGAGTAGGGGTTTTCCTGAGTCTAGAACGTCTCAAAGGACTATGAGATGCTATAAAAGATTTGTGACTTCCTAGCAGAGAACAGGTTGGTGTTAGGAATTTCGGGGGGCGTGCACAGGTTAATTGGCGAATTTGCTCTTAAAAGTAAATCGATAGAAGGAGAGAATATGGTTAGCAGCAGAAAGGCGTTCAAAATAGGTCCTGGCTGCAGCTGAAAGTATGACAGCGCAGGTTTGAAAAAATTTGCAGACGAGGTCAGATGACAGTGATCAAAAAATTAAAGGAATATATTCCATTAGGCAAAAGGTTCCAAGTATGGTAAAAATATTAAAAGAATGACCAAAGTTGTGAAATCATCAACGAAAACAACTAAAAGCAAGGAGCGGTGTACCGCAGACGATGCTGTCAGAAAAATTCTTTGTGTGCAAATTCAGACGCATATTACTTCCAGCTTTAGCCTAATGAATAACTGCAAAATTTGGGTCCGCGCGCGACAGGAGTTCCGCGTGGCAGAATTAAATCTTTAGGCGGCATGCGTGTATATGTGGGTTTTGCTCTTGTTGTTAGGGAAGCTCTTCATCCAAGAGGAACACCGAACGACCAAAACAGACAAATCAGCACAGACTTTCCCAACCGCAGTACTAATTTCGTCGGAATTAAGAGAATAAGCCATTTTGGTCCTCAATAAACGGAAAGGGAATACGTGAGAAATTGAATTAAGTGCACCCATGATATACATAATGAATAACAAGGGACCCAGAGCACTACGTTGCGTGACGTCGCTAGTGACAGATCTGGGGTTTGCGGTGATACTATCAATGGAGACTACCTACGATGTGTAGGTTAGGTATGATGAAAGCCAGAGTAGAAGGGGATCGCTGATGCCGAATGAGCTGACCTGGCATAGGTTGCTGGTGGGGGACACGGTCAAAGGCCTTGAAATATCAAGATAGATGACTACGAAGGCCATGCCTCTATCGGCTAGGCTGGTTAGAAAGTTAAAGAAGTCAGAGCGCCAGGTGGAGAAAAAGCAGAATTAGAGAAAGCCGTGTTTTCTGGTACTAAGGAGGTTAAATGATGAGATGGCCCATGTTTGAACTCTTGAGCACCTATTTCATCACCTTAGAAATAACGGGCGTGCTGTAGGTGAGACGATACTTAGACATGTTTCTGAGGTCCTGTGTTTTGGCAGGGAATTGTCGCAGAAATCTCCCAGTTAAGCGAAATTACGTCGAATGTTATTGCACGTGTGACGGAGTCATGCGGTGGTGGGGCTGAGTCAGGGCCACCACTAACAACAGCTGATAGGGGATTACATCAAGCCCTTGGAAGGTCCCTGGCTTGAAAACAACCAGGTGGCGTGCAGTAGTCTTACCGTCAAAGAATACAGCAGATAAGACGAGGTTATTCCTATTCTGTGGTTGTGGTGGTCATCGACCGTAATTTGGGCCATGAGAGAAGGACGGCATTAATCGGACGCCTTAGGTATGTCATCTATGGTTGTCACAGATTTACTATTAAGCAATTTAGGAAGTGGACGGCAAGCTTCGTATCATGTGATCTAAATTTATGCAGTTTCAAAATTTTATGAGCTTGATATTGATATCTTAGTGTCTTAGCTTTTTTCGATTGAGAGGTTCACTTGAACGCGAAACAGCATTAGACAGTCGACGGAAAACAAAACTTGTGGAGGTTGTCTTTCGATGAGAGTTGCTATTGTAACCTAATGCATTTTGCTCTCAAAGGCAAAATTCGTGAAGATTTGTCCCTGCCCCATTGTTCGTTAGCTGTTAGTTTTTGCAATTCAAAGGGCCATTTTGAGATAAAAATATTCTGCAACCTTCGGTGTGCTAGTCGTTAGGATGAAGCTCCAGTGAAGCAGGCGTACTGGAGAGAGTAGGTGTTGCCAGCTAAGACGAGGTTGGTGACTTGTGTGAAAAAGCTGATTACAAAGGGAAGCGTAAGTTTAGATTCTACCACGAACTACCCTTTGTTGCTCATTGGAAACTTGCTTCTTACGCAAGCCAATGATCCGTGTTCAGTATTTGTAAAGATGAAGTCTCATATATTATTATTTCTGGTGGGTTACATTACATGGCAAACCTAACCCCTTGATCTAGGGGGAAGACAAAGGCTAGATATTTTGGAGGTACCACAGTCTTTCGGAATGCGATCAATAGACTCTGCTTAACATAGACAAGGCAACGGCCCCCAAGGCGATCGTCTCTCTTGCCTCAAAAAGATTGGCACCCCACTAGGTTGGTCGCGCCGTTGAGTGTATTCGCTTCAGTCCAGGACACTGGGTTGAAGATGATATCCAGGTTGGTGGACGCAGCAAAGCTATTTGATGGACTGTGTTGATTTAGGATAGAACGACAGTTAAACTAGGCAAAAGAAAAGTCTACGTTTCCGCCGAGGAGGGCCAGTCGTCTTTTGCAAAGACGGAGCGGTGGCGTATAGGAGTGGGTTGGCAGGTAGATGATAATAAGGCTGTTTTAGTAGACGTTGAATGGGCGACAACAAAAGGAGTTGAGGGTGTGTTAGTTGAGGGGGCGGGTGACGTCCTTCAATGTAACGAAATGGGAGTAACCCGGAGTTTCGGGAGGTCAATTATGAAGGGAGGCAAATGGGAGTGTTTTTGGGTGGGAACAATGAGGTGCTGGGGGTTCAAAAGGAAGAGGGGAAAGGGGAGTGTTCCGACTGGCTGTACATGAACGGGAGTGAGACAATAATGGAATTGGATACGCTGCATGTGTTTCGGCCAGGGGTGGTTAGCGAGAGGAGGTTGGTGATAGTGCCGATGTGATAGTGGTGGTACGCCAAATTAAAGCCATAAACAGATGTCTTGACCAATGTGACACTATAGCGCTGGGCTTCGGTAGTGCGCATCTGGTGAATTACTGAGTCCTTACGCCCACGAGGCGAGTCTACGGTTTTCTTTGACCCCGTATATTCCCTTGGCAATGACGTCTCGATCGTCGTGAAAAAGCAGGCCGGCAAGAGGGAGTTGATGCTGTTAGAGGGGGGCAGTTAATGCAGCAGGGTGACGGAATTAACCAAGTGAAGAAATAGAGGTGTTCTGAGTAATTTAGTTGCTGTTTTGACAACGCCGGCTTTGTTCAACCGGGGATTAATGTGTTGTCTGTTGAGAGTGTAATCGCAGGTTCATCATCTGCAACTAGCGTCTTAGGTGCCCAAATGGAACAGAGTGAGTTTTGATTGTTGTTAGACAGTTTAGGTTCGTGGGGAAAGGGGATCTTTGCGGTCCATGGAGAGCAGGGGAGGAGAGAGTTTATGCGCGGACCTATTGGGGGTTCGTGTTAAGGGAGTTGATGTACCGTCTAAGTCGACACTTGCCTATGGTAGAGGTGATGACATATGGGCCAGTTTGTATACTGGGCTCCTGACCATGCCAGGTGGTTTGGAATAATTTTGTTTAATGAAACCGTTTTCCCTTCTTGCTTGTATGCCTTCTAGAGGCCTTCTTCTGAATAGGGGCTTTGTCTGGGATTATTTCGATGGAACTAAAAGAAGTAAATGGGAATATTCTAGTTTGTTCCAACAAGAAACGCTTCATAACAGTCGCACTGTGAAACTTCCACAGTAAGTGACAAGATTCCTCGGTGGGTGACGCGCGGTCCGAAATTTCGTTAGTATATTTTTCAAAGTTTTCATCAACTTTGCGTACTTAAATTTTGTTAGAATACCCGGTGTTCTGTTCAGAAAAATTCCACAAATACTTCTGTATTTTTGATCTGACGCCTTTTATCTGTTTTTTTATATCCCGCTTTTCCCATCCTAATTAGTCTTTCAACACGATGCCGAAGATTGACCCTGTTAGACTTACTACTAAAGGAACAGGCGAGTCGCGGTCTTTGCCAAAGCACAAACAACCAGCACTATTTTCAGCTGGTTGATGTACTTAGCGAAATAAACAAGAGATTCGAAGACTTGCAGAAACGACGGACCAGCACCGCTACCCAGCTGACAACAACGGAGTCAGCCGTAACTAAGCTGGTTCCACTCTCCAATCCTATGAAGTTATTTTTAAATCCCTTCTTCGACGAGCTTCCATTGACTAGTCCATTTATTGATTCGTTGTCATCTGAATCACTTAGACGTATCCAGAACACCAAGAATGCTCTAATACTCAACATTTCCGGCCGCCAACCTCCTAAAAAGGCCAGAAAAACCATAATGAAAAAGCTTAACATGGTTATTATCCCAGTCATTGCATGACACTACGAAAAGGCTTCAGCGAAACCCCTGTCCGCTCCCGATGCGATTCCAGGACGAAAGCATTGCCTGTGAATTTGCCGGAAACAAATATATCCATGCTGTTAACAAGCTATGGAAAACCATAAGGATTTCGGAGGGAAAAACGGCGCTCCAGTGAGAGGTACTTAGTCTTCAAAAAAGCAGCACTGTTGCCCTCTCCCAGCCTAGAGGTCATTAAGTCTCCCTGCCCTTCTTCTAAATCGCGAAACCTATATTCACGACCACTAACCAAACAAACTCCCTCCGAAATTTAAGGTACGCTTAGATAAATCACTCTCCCCCTTTCAGCCAGCACGTAATATGTTGTGCCTTAAACCATCCATGTCAGGATGGAAATCACTACATTCCCCGACGATTCTTCCTTCGAAATCCCGGCAAAAGTTTGCAAACAACGCGGTTGTTACGGTTAGTGCATCCAGCCTACCCACGGTGTCCGCTAACTCTAAAACAGGTCTCAGTTCTCCTCTCAATCACATTTTCCAAACCACCCAGTACATCCCAAAGTCGTCGTCAAAAGAGATGCTACCGTTGCAAACTGCATCTAAGAGACCATAGCGCACACCCCTAATTAGATAACTACAAGGATCTGATCCAAACTCCGGTACTACTTTGCTAAGTGAACCTACCAACTCTAGGACCGCAAATCCATCAAGGTATCAAAGGCTGACCCGATCCTCTAGGTTAATTGGTTTCCACTTTTCACACCCGCAATGGCTGTCCGATTTCCTGCACATTGAGAACCCTTTGGTTTAACTCGTATCAACTCACCACCTTTAACGGATGCCGTCAGGCACCATTCCGTCCCGCCACTTCAGTGGGTGCCACCCAGCATAGAACGGAATGAAATTTATCTCCAACCCAGCAACCGTGTGAACCATGGAGCAAACTAAATGACATCTTAGTTTACCGGTATCTTTTTTATACCAAAGCAAGTCTCCCACTCCACGACACTGCACCGTTTCTGTCAAACCCCGTTTTCCCCGACCTACGCCCCTTGCCCCATCTCTCTTGTTCCATCACTCATCCTACCGTCCACTCCCAGTCACGCTGCCCTGGGTCGACGTTTACCCACTGAAATGATGGGACACCATCCCAAATAAAAAACCACAAATGAGAAGCAGAAAATTATAAAAGTTGATTGTAGGTAAAAATGCTGATTCCCCTAAGACTCTCATTCAACGAGAAATCCAGAATCACCCACCATGACATCAGCCGGCGTCAATGGCTCCTCCGGAAAAGTTTTGCCACTCTCACGAAGTACACGATCCATGATAAAGAAGATTCAGTGTATCCCTCGTTTCATATTTTTGTCAAATTTAGTTTTCATACCAATCGCTGAGAAGTGGCCCAGTCATCACGCTTCGCGCAACGCCATAACCATCCCCGGCTGCAGAACCTTTGAGAAAAGCCGCCGAACCCTGCGTGGAGATGGCTTCCTTGTCTACGTTAGTAGACTGCAGAGGCATTCGGCGAGTTCTTTGCATCTGCTCTGGTAAATAATGGCAATCCCGTTATTCCATGCCGATTTCGCTCGACTACAGAGTCGTTCTCGATATTAGCATTCCTTCCGAAAGGAGCAGCCCAGCTACTGGGAAAAATCAAATTTCGCTACCATTCTGGATCTGGCTCACTAAGGCCGACTTCCCTCCTTCGTAATATATCCCGCCCTACTTTCGTGATTGACTGCTTGAAACCTATCATTATGGCGCTGAACATTAGAAGGTCAATTATAGCAATTGTTTGGACGGGACAAAGGCATTCGAAGGTGTTCCATCATGGGTCGCTAAATAAAATAAAACAAAACTACGATATTGTTCATCCAATCACATCGTGCGTATCATTATATCTGTCATTTAGAAACCAGGTAGTTCAAGTAAATGGCTTCCTATCTGAACCTAAATTAATGGCCGGCAGTTCAATCCAAGGCGGCGTTCTAGGGCCCCTGCTCTTCCTGTTCCGTCTCAGCGATGCCTTCGACGTTATTCGTTATGGTGTCGCTTTTCCTTCTGCCGTCGACATCAACATTTTCCGCAACGTTTGCGCTGGAAACTTGAAGTTCACTACATGTAACATCGAAAGACCTAGCGTCATTCAGTTCCTGGGAAGAAGAAGGATGGATTCTCCGCCGAAAAACTGCAGCATGGGGTACAAATACGCTATAACCCCAGGGATGCATTTGTAGTTATTCGGCACTATTCGGTATGTGAAAAGGTGATCGTTGGTATACTCATCACTCCATCCTGTGAAACTAACCAGTTATCAAGAGACATCGACAATAACCGTACAAACGAAATGTACAAAACTTACGTTTCGATGGTGCAAAGCAGCGGTTGCATGCAAGGACGGCACTTCTAAGTTCCTCATATATGATCCGTGAAACTTCCTAATATCACTCTAGCTAGCGCAGAACACTCGTAATAACGAAAAGCGACTTCCGTCCCAAGAAGTCGATGCACCGTGACATTCACATTTTGAGCTTAAACGGCGGATGGAAATAATCACAAACCAGGCTCTCCAAGTCAGCTACAATGAAGGTCTATCCAGATGCCTAATCACAATTATTTGTCCATAAAAAGGTTTAAAAGGGAATTTTTTCCCAGAAAGCGGAATATATATAAAAAGTCGCCATAAATAAAAGAACCTTCGCTGTACGTTGACCAGCTGTAGAATACGGCGTAAAAAGCGAACAAAACACGGCAAGTCGCTGTGGGCAGGTTTGAAAGCGTTCGAGAGGCTATAGAGGAAGACGGCCAGCACCGTGCAAGAACCAATACAGAGAACGGACTCTAGGAATCGCGAAACATGTCGAAAGGGAATGGTCACCGTTGCCGACGTTGAAAGTCCGTCTCTGATTTCAGAGAGAGACATGAAAAGGGTGCATTGTAAATGTAATCGTAAGCAGAACGGACAGAAAGGTAACCACCATGTATTTAGGAGTTAGAAAAAAGAAGGTCAGAAGAGCAAACGTACTGAAAGAGTGCATAATAGGGCATAATTCTAAGAAAAAAGCATAAAACAGGGTGGCTAAATTCAAGAAGGAGATCCAATCATTCCCGAAGGTCAATGGGTAAAGGCCTGACGAGGTAGTCTCCTGCTTTTCCCGGTCAAGGGTTGATATGAACTAGCAGCCCAATCGAAAAAACG
>LUCM01003851.1:0-20975 GCA_008360955.1 Fasciolopsis buskii
AACTAAACCAACATGCGTAGTGTATGAGCAATGGTTTTTCAGCCAGCTGAATGATGCACAAGAGGCTACATGGGCTTAGATTGGCATACATCGTTGCCACATCTATGCTGTCAGGACTATTTGTATCAACGGGGAACACTCCATCGCAAAGTCTAATCCCAAATCACTGAAATGACAAAAATGATTTTACCTGGCTCTTTAATTTTGTGGGCAAGAATCCAAATTTCGATACGACCATAAGGTATGAGTTGTGTCTTGCAATATTTTCCGGAACAATGCGGCTGTTTTACCCGTTAGGAAGCAAACATGCAATGCATTTAGTAAGTCCGGAATGAAATGTTCCCCAAACGTTGCATAATTCGTTCTTGGAATGGCTGATTATGAAATCGGTCACAAAAATCACTGAATTGTGAGCGCCATCCTACAACGAGCCCCGTCACTCTAGATCACGTAGTAAAGACTTGCTTTCCAGCTTGATAAAAATAGCTGTTTACAAATGGATGTCGTCTTGACCGCTTACGATCAAATCAATTAACAGCTGTCACGGTGTTTCAGATTCTGACACATGTCAACTGTCTCCCTCCTCTTCTTCTCTCTTCTTTGACTTCAGGTAATCGGTGGTCTAAACTACAATGATGGTTCCTTGTGGGCTTTGTCTTCTTTGCTGTGTTTGAGCAATCAGACGTTGTTGGATGAGACAGTATCATCTTTCCTAATGTTCAACGAAACAGATGTGACTCCAAGGGATAATTTCACGGGCCTTTCCAGGGAGGTTCACTATGAAGCATTTCACAAAATGGCTGTACAGGATTTTGCAATGGTATGTTCTGTTTTACTCCTTCTATTCTTAAACTAATACCCACAGTGTTCAACCAGACCAATTTGGATGAAAAAATAAGGGGTATAGTTAGAAACATCAGATCCAGACAACAGAATGTACGGCACAAACTAACTTTCTTTCAGCATCTTACAACTTACAACAATGTGAAATGCTTCCTAAATTGTTGAGTTAAAATGATAGAAAAGCAGATAGAAAAGTACAAGTGATTGAAGGAAGGACAAAATACGTGCCAGCGGAGTCAGAGGGCAATCCGTGTCGGTGATAAGTGTGTTGATAACCGCCATGTCAGTCATCCATGTTTGGTACCTGCGTACCAGTATTAACATTCAAAATGACTGAGAATTCCTCATGATTTTACTTCTATTCTTTGCTTAGCCATTGTCAGACCATTCGTTCCGGACCTGGTTTTGCGGATACCATTTTTGTTCATCATTTATTTTACTCTTGAGACATTCGCTTCTTTTTGTTGTCGCTGTTTTCTACTAAGGTTACTTTGTGGACTTTTGGCGTGGTCACGAGTCACGTTGATCAAGAACAGTCTTTTTAGTTTAGTTTTCTTTCCTCCATTGGCTAGTCCTAGAAAATCAGTTTGTTTGCATTGATGTCTGCGTGCAGCGATCAGGAAAGCTTTTTGTCGGACTTATTGCGTTTGCTCCCACAAAAGGTCAGATATTTCCACTTATTCTTTTTGATCAACTGCTCATATTGCATAGATTTTTGGCCTAATTCTGGCAACCTTTTGGTTGGGTAGTGACTGAGGCTCACCGTCAAAGGTGTGATCACTATGTGCACATGTTTTAACTCTTGAATAGTACTGCTGGATTTTGGGAAACCATCTTGTTCAGGTTTGGCTCCCCCAACAATGAAGGCGACGCGTTTATTTGAGGTGCTGTTCAGAACGCGTGAATTTTGCTATTTGGCGAATCAATAAGTGAATCACTAAGCAAACACCACTGGAACTAGGACTCGCGTTCAAGCCGAAACACTAGTTTCTTGCACCACCGATCAGGGTAGATTCAGAAATCTCAAATTATCCTTGTAACACTATCCGAATGCATATTTAGGCAGCTATACACTGAGCATAAGACTTCAACACTAAACAGAGCATATAAAGTGAGTCGGGTCTTCGAGACCATGTTAACTATAGGAATGACGGCCAACAGGTTAGCTGCAAGGATGTCGTAGTTTTTTTCTAAAGAGCGCTGATATTTTTGTTCTAGCAATCACGTAGCCTTTGTCCCCGTCGGCGTGATTGTAGTGCTGCATTTTTTGTTAAAAGAAATCCAGTGTCCGAGCAGGATAAATCCGTGCTCAAAGTGCTCCATTATCGTATCTCATCCCGGAGTAGAGCCAAAGGCGTTTTTTCCACCCCTCTGTTTACAAAGGAGAGCAACAAGATTGCTTTTTCTCCCCATTTCTTTTCACCTTTGTCATATAGAATGCTCTACAGAACGTCCTTTGGACGATGGAGTTGAACTCCTCCCAGAGAACGATTTTCAAATTAAGGTATGTCGATGCCTTGGTGAGCCACAGTGCACTGATAAATAAACATGCTTTCAAATGTTTGACAGTTAAGGTATCCCAACACCGTATGCGCTTCATACCTTGATATTGCAAGATACTTCTTCAAGATTAATAGGAGTCTGTGCCAATTAGATATATAGCCGACAGCTTTAAATACTTGGAGAGCTTAATAACAAGTGATGGGGGTGTTGTGGAGGAAATCACATCTTGAATTGCGAAAGTCAGAGCAGCTTGCATGGACTTGCGTCACCTGTAGTATCGTCAATGACGCCCGGGTTTCCCTCGATGGAAGGATATACAAAAATCACAGTTTTCAGGGTTACTCCTTACGGTTGCGAGACATGGCCCCTCCTCTTTAAAGAATTTTGGGTGGTCGACCGATTTCTCCGCAGCATTGCCCGAATTCGGTGAAAATATTACGTGCCTTGTCTTGTGTTGAGTACTGATAGTCTCCCCTTACGAATAGATGCCATTTTGATCAACATTACGTTTGAGTGTGATATAGATACCTTACTTGTTATCGGGGGTTGCTCAAGGGCGGACAGCAATAGAAAAAATCGTAATCAGTATAGAGGCGTGGATGCAGTCCGGTTGTGTCAGACTTCAGACTCATACGGGCGGCAAGGCCATATCGAGGTCAAACTGTCACCGGCTACCAGCTGCTACCTGATGTCGAAGCGTGACTGGTATGCAAGAATGTGGATTTAGTCGTGCCTATCAATCAGAATGAGCGACCCGGAATCGATAACGAAACGACATGAACTCAAGCAGGTGAACTGAGGTAAACGAGGTGGGTCGATAAAGGCGTGCCCCAGGCAACCGGTGAAGTGAATAGCGATCATACAAGTATAAATATATAAGCAAATGTTCTATAAATACGCTATTTTTTCACTTGATAAACGAGATTACACGTCAGTTCAACTTTCTTGTCAGAATTAGTGAGAGAGGACGGCTCCAAATGAGGAACAGGAATGACTAGCAAGCTGATACTGAATGATTAAACACCACTTAACACTGTTTTGACCAAGATAATCGCTGTATGCCACCTTCTTTGGGCATGGGCAACGTACGTCTATTCATCGTTTGTCCTTTCTTGTTATCTTGCCATCTTGTACGAGATTGAGAATAGAGACGCGGAGGCCAGGCTCGGTCTAGAGACCGACATAAAACTGAAAATAAAAGCAAGCCACCCGATTCTCCTCGATCATTTAAACGACATTGCACAGCTATTTGTGATTCACTTTTCATCTTCAAAATGTATGCCGCTGTTGTAGGACTGGATTGGCACAAGAAGGACTTTGATCTTGGAAGCTGAGTTGAACGAACTGGATGATTTTAATATTTTGGAAGCGGCATGACACCTGATGGTTGCTTATAAGATGAAGTGCCTTCAAGCACACAGAGGGCTCGATTAACGTTCACCAATTTGAGATATTGGTGGCATCGGCGAGACATTCGGTTATCAATCGGATGTCGAGTTTATAATGGAGAACTAACAACGGTCATGTTATACTTCTCAGAACCATGACCGTCGAGACCATAGGATGTGCCAAGACTATTGGCTTTTAAACAATGGCATCTTTGTAGTATTTCTGGATCCCAGTGGAAACATTCTGCTTGGAACTCTGAGGTTATGCGTGGGATGTCCAGCCACAGAGCTCAGCAGAACGAGCTAACGCCGAGCTTGAATAGGGTGGGTCGACTGGAACATAGTACGCACGCTTTCAAATTAGCTTCCCTGGTATACTCTGTTAATCGACACGGTTAAGAGTCGGAAGATGGACGGAGCTGATCAATCCATAAGGTGGTGAAAAGGCATGTAAACTCTAACCAGTCGGCTGTCCTGAGTATTCTGATTTTAATTACCTTGTCCGGACCCACAAGATGCCAAAACAATGGGCAAAAATGTTAGAGACATGGTTAAATAGAGCAATCAGTAACGCCGGTGCATTCAAAAGGTTTTTTCTGTTTTATAGTCATCCTAATTTGACTTCAAACTTGTGAATATATATATATATCGATTATTAAGAAAAAAATGTTCGATTTCGTGACCACTTAAAAGGATGGCTTTGTAACATTCGAAGTTATGCGTGCAAAAGACGCATTTGCTTTCCCAGTCTCCACAGGCCGTAAGATGCTGATCACAGCTAAGTCTAGTATCATTTGTAGTAAACTTTTGAACTAAAATTAAGATGGTACATTTTTGTACGACGTAGGAGAGTCTAAAAATTTTCCACAAATTTTTTGTTCACACATTCGTTGCTCAACAACAATATTTGTCGTTTCTATTTTGGTTATGAATACAGGTAGGTTTCTTTGGCTTTTTATTAAGCTTGATGTAGGTCATTCCTATTACCTTCTTCAGTGGTTTCCAATAAATTCCTTATTCCAATGTTAAGTCATGACTGTGTCTCGTCTCACATCTCTCAGATAGGAAGTAGGCATTGTTCTGGTTTTGTCTGGCACCCTACTGGACGGTCTAAATGAGAGGAAAGTGAGAGAAAAAGTAAGGAAATATTAATAAAAGTTGCACGTGGAGACCTCGTAAGCCAAAAACTCGTGAATTTATCTGCATCAATAGGCATAGTTCTTGATCAAGTCAAAAATTTTGCCAAGAGTTTGAAGTCGTATCCTTCCGAATCCAAACGGGGACCCAAATCATGCCCAGTCCAATCCACAGGTTACACGTTCATGTATTTTTTCTATAGGAAGGATTAGTTGCATTAATAGTTCACCCCGGCACTCTTCCTAAATAAATTTGCATACCGAAAATATTTATCAGTTTTTCCGAATCGTCAAATGTTTCAACCAGAGAACATACGTTAGATCAGAAAGCTTTCGCCACTTTAAAACCTAATTTAATGCAGATAATTTACCCAAATGTCAAGCACTTCACCGAAGCTCCATGTGGAAAGGGTTGCCTTATTTTCTTAAGCCTTATTCTGTCACGTTTCTCGTGCACAAGTACGCAGAAATTCACTCTTACAAATACTTGTGCATATTGAGATGGGGTCATGCAGTCACATTGTCTTGGTGTATCCATCTTCATCTAAGAATTTACCTCTTTTGAAATGTTGTTTGCTACTCTTTTGACCAATCCCCTCCTCCAATAATGGTGCTCACTGTAGGTTGGTTAGGACCGGGAAAGAAAGTGAAAACGTTTTTTTGTTGTTGGGTACTACGCAGTGGTGAATTGGTCTAGGACTATTCTCCTGCTATAGGAGATAACAGATACAACCTAATGAACGTTTAGCTTAAAATATTCCACTTGGTCCGTATTTACAGACTACCACTATGCGTACACGCGAGTACAAAGGCATTCTGATAGAACCACCATATCCAATCACACGTCCACGTATCCGAATTATCCTGTTTGGCTGAACCTACCACTTGATTCTCCTTTCTTCTGGTTTGGAGGTGGGTAGTACTGGGAACACTTGCCGTAGCAAGTGTCAATGCATTGTTCGCCAAATTGTTCTTGTCAGTACATTCCATGGACCAACAAATACTCTGACTCAAGTTGGCTTATAATTAAGCTACACAGAGGACCTATATTCCACTTGACTCTGTAATCATTTCCAAATGCTCACTATAAGCAAATTGCATGTGGAGTTCCGTCTGGGCTACAGAACGACAGGTAAGCAATCAGTTCACCACTTACCGCAGTGAATAAAGCAGAAATGATTGATTTGCCAGTCTCATTTCATGTCAAAAGGCAACTTTGCGGCTAGTACGGGTAGGCACCCCAAGGATTTTATCATAAACGGGCCTGGACCTAAACGGTCTTCGCCTGAAAGAATTTCCCTAAAACTTCTATAACCAAGAATATAAGTGACAGAATGTAAAGCGTGCACATTCTATGAGTGAAGAGGGAGAGCACACAACTGCTGAGAATATAGAATAAAATTTGAGTATGGAAATGAGACATCTGAAATAATTTTCCACCATTTTCTAGTCTTGGTGGTTTACAAAAATCAGTCGTATGATTAAGATTCGTTGACTTCCAACGTCCATGGATTGTATTACATGATTCATCACACGGTCCAAAAAGTACACTTCAAGTTTCAACACCTGTAAATACGTGCAGTATTTTTGTTTACGGGACGGCCTATCATGTGATATTAGCAGAAAGCCAGCCTCTAAAACTGGAAAAATTAGTGCACACTTGTTAACAGAATGTGGTAATGCTCTACACACCCATGGGTACCCATGCTGAGAAATAAATTCGGGTGCAGGATCGCTTACGGAAAACCTGGCATGCAGCATTGGGAAACTTCAAGTGATTTTCCAAATAATCTATCACTCAGTGACAATATCCAACTCATCGTTGGCAAATCATGAAAGCACTGCCTAACTGTCTCATTCTTGTTGGGCATCACCAGTGGCGCATATTTATCGCCCTGGAACTGGAAACTGTACCCCGGATGAACGATTGCAAGTCGAGCGCCTTTACCATTGCGATAGCCTTGCTGATTGTTGACGTTTTATCGAACATCAACACTACATGATATGGAGCTCACGTCGATCTCTGGGTTCTGCAGCCTGCAGATTTTGAAGCACAAAATGAAAGACTCCTAAGTGAACCGAGAATCTACCTATCAAAATGTTCTGTGCTAAGTTGATGGTGTGATTTCATTTTTTCATAATCTACTTTGTGCGTAGTCCTGTAGCATTGGTATCAAACTGGATTTTTATGATTATCTTCATATCTCACAGCCTAGAGGACTACATGCACTGAGGAAAGAAGACTAGCCTCTATGATCTTGAACTTTGATCCGAGTACAACCACATTAGATCTCAATAGGTTAGGTATAATGAAGAACTGTCTTTGAGTTCTTAGAAATTGCAGCAAACAGCATCTGAGATTATCGGAAACTTTTCCTTGATTAATCACTTCTTTCTTCTTGGGTGCTTGCTTACCTCATTTCCTAATGTATGTTGTTTACCGAAATACGAACATCTGTCGACAGAATTGTTTACGCAAACACATGCGGATCAACTTTCCTAAGTGCTGAGTCAAATCCGGCCAACTCACCGGATACTGATTCATCTATTTGTGTCTCTCCTCCTTCATTTAGATCTGAAGAGGGAGATGGACTAAGTAACCGATAGATAGGTGGTCACAGCAGTAGCCATCCTGGGTGACCTTTTTTCACTGTTTCAACACAGTTCGAGGTCGAGAAGACCAAACGTGGAATGCTCGCTGGAAGGTGAGCCCCAGTAAACTTGACTAAGCCAGTTTATTGTTGTGTTCACTTTTGCATTGGGAAGGTCGTTTAAGCAATTGGCACCAGCCGAACACGTTGCCATGTCTCGGCGACCTATGGAAGTGAATACCGTTCTGTAATTCTGTTAGCAGTACGAAAAACGGATTAAGGGGTCCATTGTGGATTATCGTGTTGTTGATTACGGCAACTGGAATGTGAATCCGTTTGCTTGTCAAGCTTCACTGGAAGTAGGGGAAAGGCTGCCAATTCCTTACGATGAGGAAACGAGTTTAGCTCGTTTATTTGCATATGGGATGTCAGCGATTTAATGGTTGCTACGATGGTGTACGACCGGTAAGAAAATCGACCACCATTGCTTTCATCAAGAAGCTTCAGTAAAAGGTGGTGCACACGACACACACTGTAGTGGTATAGACTCTTAACTGGAATCAGTAAGTGCTGCATGGACGAAATTGTTGAAAAAGGCACTCAGCATGCGAGTCGGTGGAGTTCTGTAAGCCGTTCACGTTAAATGCGGCATTTTTTGTACGCAAGAGTCTGTACAACATAGTAAAATACAGGGGATTGCGTTCTCCGAGCTTCTGTACTGCCAACCAACCGGTTTCTTCCATTTATTAACAATCTTCCATCCTGTACATCCAGTTCAACCCATTCATTTCTCGATGTTCCCACCCTCCATTGGTCAGTTTATTACTTCATTCTCCGCCATGCAAACACCAGGATTGATCTCAGCTGTACTGTCATCAGTGTCTGGCTTAATTACGACCTTGAACATATCCCCTCATGGACTTCGCGTAGTCACGTTCATTTCAGTGCTTTGAAAAATTCCGTCTCCCTAATTCCGGTAACAGTCATTCATTCAGTCATTTCCGTTTTGAATTAACTGATTCACACGCCACGGATTCTATTTCTTCTCGACTTATCTACAACTCCGTCATGCTGGTCCCCTTTCACATTCCAACCAGCTTCTCTTGCCGAACATAATGTTGGTTTTCTATTTCGAGTCAAACATTTTTCACTCCAAGTGATCTGCTGTACCAAGTTCAAATCCACCCGGCTCTTGAATACTGCAGTCACGTGTGAAGTGAGCTTCCCTTACTTCCCCTCGTCTAGTTGGTCGGGTTCAATGCAAGACTGTCTGGTTGATCTATGGTTCTTCTTTGAAATTCAATCTGCAATCAGATGCCAATCGTCGAGACGTTGTTTCACAGTTCCTTTTTATCATTACTAATTTGGATTTTGTTCTCCGGAGCTTACTTCGTCAGTTCCTGTACCGTTGACATTCGCTGGCCTAGTCTGCTTTCAGACTTCCTCACCAAGTTTCTGTCCAGAATTGTACCCCTCTTTCAGTCAACTGTTTTTGGAGAGTTGCGAAATGGATTTGGACATGGTGTTCGCAGTGGTTTCACGATGAAATAAAACATGCCGATTTGCCTTGAGTCCATTGAATTACTTTGCAACACAAAATGTGATACAACTCTGTTGCTAACCTCAGTTAGCCGACCGATGTTCTCTGTTCTCAGTGCCCCTACCGCAGCGAAATGGCTTCTAGTCGACCTGCATGACAGATGTCAAATCAAAGGCATTCAGTCTGGGAATATTTGAGACGATTTTCACTGCCCACCGAGAAATGTAGAACGCAGGCAAATGCATGCACACAGACGTACACGCCCATACCCACAGACACGGAGGCGATAACGATAGGTCATGCGCAGACGCGTGACGAAGTGTTAAATGAGCAGGAACGCATCGCATGACGTGGATCACGTGATGCAATTTAGCCGGAAAAGCCCTAAGGATAACTGAAAATTGATGAATTGATTTGCCGGGTCTCATTCGGCAGAGCGAGCTGCGCAAGGGGCTCAGGAGCTAAACCCACCTTTGTCTTGTTGCCGGATTGGCACGACCATGGCGTTACACAAGACATAGGGCTCCAACGCTAGACGATGGAGAACAAGACGTCAACGCGCGATGGCGAGCAACACAGTAAAGCCACGAGAATATCATGATCTATGAGACTGTGTTCACAATGGCTGATGCCTTATTAGATCGAGCACACCGAGCGTGAAGCATAAAATGGTTGATGCGGTAGTTAAATCGCGTGATCCTGTCACTACACAGTTAACTAACTAAGAAGAGTGCACAGTGCCCCAGCAATTCAACACCCGGTCAATCAGGGAAGAGGCAAAAATTCAGCTAATCGATCAAAATAAAAATAAACGCAATTTCAAAAAAAATTTCCACTGGCAGCGAACATGCTTAACCATTTCAGCATATCCGAATTCCTAAGACTTTGTCGTCTCTACAAATGTCTTGTAAAATTTGACAAAGAAGGCCTTAAAAGCCCTAGTGACAAAATTCACTTGGAGAAAACACAATTTGGCGAACAAGCTCGTTCTCAGGGATTCGTACTCATGCCATTATATCACTATATATTTGGGAAAAATTCACTTTAAGAGGGATCGGATTAGTCGAATGAAAATATGGGTGGGGAAGGGATTTGTGGTGTTACATGCATAACCCGAATACACAAGAACGTGTTGTGGTAATTGTTTTGTTGTCTGGGGTTTGCATTGAGATGGAGGGTGGCCAGGGGAGTTGAAACGCAACCACAAATTGTTTTTGAGAGCAAAATGGAGGATTGTGAAGACGGATTGCGACAGCTTCCGCAGTGCTCAGGAGGCGACACTTTGCCAACCTAGATTGTTGACCTCTGGTCTTTTACAGAGTACAGAAAACTTGCGTCCATTACTAGCTGATATCTTCATGGCAAAGTTGGAACGTGAGCCACTCTACCTGCACAAACGTTATGTGGATGACATCTTCTTTGTAATCAACCTCTCAGCGAGAACTAATCAACTGGTGAACAGTTTCAATTCAGCTCACGCAAGTTTGAAACTCACACCAGTGATGGATTTGGGTAACGAAATAGCATCCCAGAGAAGACGGCTCAGTTCGGCGATCACTACACAGGAGAGCCACGTGGAGCGGACAGTACATCAACTTCCACAGCTTTGTACGCCTTAAAGTGAAGAGGACCCTAATTAGATGTCTGACTGCCAAAACAAAACGAATATACATAGAAGATACTCTTGAAGCTGAACTGCAGACGGTAAGAAGACTATTCACTGAAAATGATTTCCCAAGTAGATAAATCGATATGATACTGGAGACAGAAACGGAAGTTCCCAGGAAGGCGGAGGTGGATAGAAAGCCGGTATACATATTTCTGACATTCTAAAGTGACAACCTTTCAGAGATAGCACGAAGAAGACTGACTAGCGCTATCAATAGGACATTTTACGCAGCCAAGCTTCGAATCTTGTTCAAATTTCACCCCGTAGTGTCATAACGGTTGAAAGACAAAGTTCCTGATTC
Source organism: Fasciolopsis buskii (assembly GCA_008360955.1). Taxonomy (NCBI): domain Eukaryota; kingdom Metazoa; phylum Platyhelminthes; class Trematoda; order Plagiorchiida; family Fasciolidae; genus Fasciolopsis; species Fasciolopsis buskii. Next base: position 10,972 of record LUCM01003851.1, read on the forward strand.
TGCAGCCTCGTTTTGTATCTATTCATTCACATGTTCTGGTGGGACAATGTACGTCGACCGCACGACCGGGCGCTTGTCTGAACTCATCCGTGAGCACCACCTTGCATGGTTGGGCACTGGAACAGTTAAGTCACTGAATAGCGCAGTCGTTTCGCATCTAGCACCGTGAATGTGACGCAAGCCTCCCGGACCCTGTATAAAATCAGGGCTCAACATTCTAGGCTGGCAAAGTGTCGCCTCCTGAGCACTGCGGAAGCTGTCGCAATCCGTCTTCACAATCCTCCATTTTGCTCTCAAAAACAATTTGTGGTTGCGTTTCAACTCCCTGGCCACCCTCCATCTCAATGCAAACCCCAGACAACAAAACAATTACCACAACACGTTCTTGTGTATTCGGGTTATGCATGTAACACCACAAATCCCTTCCCCACCCATATTTTCATTCGACTAATCCGATCCCTCTTAAAGTGAATTTTTCCCAAATATATAGTGATATAATGGCATGAGTACGAATCCCTGAAAACGGGCTAGTTCGCTTAATTGTTTTCTCAGTATAGTCAGTGGAATTTTTTAAAGAAACTTTACTTTGGCAGACTGCCCTCTGGACTCAACTCTAAATGTACAAATCCCAAGTCTTACTGCCAGCCTTATACTTGGAAAGCGTCAGATTCGATTTTCGCACTAATTGGGCTCTCATCAGTAGTGTATATCTATCATCGTGCCCAGGGTTTGAACTCGGGTCCTTACGCATGAGAAGGAGGTATTTATCCGTTACTCCCAGCTGGTTCCGTTTACTGGGTCAAGTTTGTTTGAAAGTACTTAGATTCAAGTTCTGGGTGAGATGATAGATGTGCAACACAGATGTGCTCTAATGAGAACGACCCTCGAACCTGATGCTTCCGGGTTGCAAATTTGACTGAGGGTCCTGAAGCCTAGTCAAGAGAAGAAAATAGCGAGCACAGTGCAAGACAGCCTGCAAAACCTAAGCTGAACAAGTATATAGAAGAAGGGTTATTTCTAGTGCAAAAAAGCCAGTGACTGAGGAACTGAGCCATATCACTTATCGTGGGGAGGTTCTGGTGGACTCAGACCCAGTAGTTTAACTAAATTCACACGACCCAGTTCAATAGTTAGAGATCTCATACTTTTTCCCCTGTGATGGACTCATCTATCAACCATTACCTGTTTCTGAAAACAACATACAACGAGAGAGTCGTTCCATGGGCATGTCCCAACCTCTTTAACTTATTGTGATTCAGTTTCAGTTCTTTTGAGTAAACTTTACACCTAACCTCTAGGGTACTTACAAAATTCTCTCAACGTATTCTTTGAACACTGAAAACGCTGGTGTCCAAACATCGAAAGTTTTCGCATATCTGATGCGGTCAACGAAGGCTTATGAGCCATATAGCATAACCGACCACAATTGCTGGCTTGTGTACTCGACATTTGATCGATAAATGGATATCACGTCGACGGAAAAATCTCTCAATTTGATGAATACCAGCCGCTCTATCTGATTAAGCAAAAAGATTTCATCCGACATCTGACCACCATATGTGGTACAACTATCCAAGTAGGTAAATCTATATACGTCACTTAATAGTCTCCTTGGAAGAACAAGGTTCGGCTTGCAGTCGCTTTAGGCCTGCAACGACGTTCTCCACCTCGGAGGTGCAAAAGGCATACCAAAAATACCCACACTATCGTTCACATAATTGAGAAGAACTTGTAGCACACCACCGCCCGCATAATTACGTCTGAGCAAATATCAAAACCACTATGGTGACGTATGCACAACGCAATTTCTAATATCACCTCAACGAGAAAGTTGAAAAAAGGTGGGGCAAATATCACTTCTTATAGGGAACTCGGGAATAACATCACAGTGGACAGAAACTTGGCTTTGGTTGTTCGAACATGGGATCTGGAAATGTGAAATGATTTTCTCTGGTACACCTTTCGGTGATTGGCAGCATCGCAGAATGGCATGATCGATTGAGTCGAACGTCGCTTTCAGATTGAAAATGACAGGAATCGTGGGTTTTCGGAAAATGTCTTTGTTCTACGGCCTCTCACAGAGTGAACATTTGGCCAATATAACCCCGGCCAGAACGGAAGCCGGCTTGAATTTTACTTCTGTACATTTCGCGAGTGCTAAATAATCAGAGAAGGAAAGTCCCCTTGAGTAGTTTGGATGTGATGCTTACCACATTTTTCAAACTAATTTTCACATTCACCAATTGACTCCAGTTCAAAACAATCTGATCTCTCTCCCGGAGTGATTCCAGAAGTTTTTTTAACTCCACGGTTAACAATTCGTTGCCGTTCTTGGAAAAGTATGGGGAAGTAGTAAACTTAAATGGAGCATATTTTGAGGTGCGAATTCGTACTAGTCGAACTTGAAATAATGAGTCGCCTTGCTCAATTTTAATGGAATGGATAGAAGGCACAGATTACAAGGTGCAAGAATTTTTCTCACTAGTCACAATCGCAAATATGAATCCTGTTAATTGGCGTTATAATGAGTCCAGACATTACCAGGCCCTCGATTTGTCTGTTGACACGAATGTGGAGAAACACGAGTTGATTCCTTGAATGAGTGTCTATTTAATTGCCAATTTCCAAAATTAGTTCGTAAGTAGATAAAATAACGAACTTTGCCGGAACGCGCCAACGATTCGTTTATATTTTGTCAAACTTATCTCGTGACCCGTACAAAATTTGAAAACTTCTAAAGAAAAACGCTGCGAAAGATCGCAATTAAGTCGTCGGATAAATTCACGGGATGACTTTAAAGGGCACAAAACAACCCTACTTCGAACTGACGCCAACTTTATTCACAATCTCAGGGACTTAGATTTGACGAAGGCTCAAAAAATGTTGCATCATGGGATCTTACCATCCAAACACATCCGCCAACCATACACGGAGGTTCCCTCTGAAAATCTATGCGAGCAAGTAACAAGCCTCACGTCAACCCCGAATGATAAACCAGGATGAGTCAACACTAAGCGTTCATCCGACAGCAATGTTGCCTAACACGGGAGCATTTACCGCAGTTAGGCAAATAAAAGACGTCCGGTTCCTTCCCTCAGATAAAAGGTTGGGCACTGTAACCATTGAGAGAACTAGGTCGATAATATGGAAAATATTATGAAGCAGGAAGTGATTTCTTCCTGACACTCCTCTAGATAACAACTCGCTCACAGAAAGACAGTTAACAAGGCCGCTCCAGATGCTACTGATACACGTTCTGATATCTGAGGACATACTCAAGAAACCAGTGGACACGTAAAAGTCAAGTCTGAAAGGTCTTCCGGAAATTCACAAAGCAAGAGTCGCATTAAGACTCGTAATGCGTACTCAAAACTCCGACTGCAACAAGTTGGCAAGTTGGATAGTGAATATTCTCCCTCCTATCAATAAACACAGGCCATCACATCACCCAAAAGGACTCGTCTGAATTACCAGATATTCTTGGCTGAATGTCAGTAAGTCCTTAGGGGATGTTTTCTTTTAGTTTTGACTAACTTTTTGCCAATGTGTCCTTATACGAAAGTGTAGGCTACTTAAGTGGCACAATTTCTACACTGAAACACCTTACCTGGTAGTGAGTTTACTCACAAGTCACGTGATGCAGCCCAATGCAGCTTCGCGTTGAACTGCGTAGACAGGCTACCAGCGGGAACCATGAAGAAAAGCGGTGATGAAATCCAAACATTCGGCTAAAGCAATTGGAGGGAAGATATTGCATTGATCGAAATACTTCCAACTCTGCATATAAATCCATGAGTTGTAAATATAACGTGAACTTGTTCCTATTTTGCTGGGATCTTCTTTTTGAATTCATTCACGTAGATTGGACGGAAGTCAGTTCAGCGCCTGCTGATAATTCGGATCCGTTGTTTACCGTGACTGCTCGAAATCCGTCTACTACTTACAAGTACAAACACCATATCTATCCACCACCGATCTAATTTTTTGTATTCTGAAAACGTACGTTTTGACCGTAAAATAAGCAGATTGTTGAGGTTCCAATGGGTAGCCCTCCTGGATCCACAATAGCAGATATCATTTTTTAGACGACTGGAGAACAAATACATGTTTATGTTAATCAAGCGTTATATCGATAACTTTTTAATTGTTATTGGTGAGAAGTACCTTAATGAATTCTTCGGTCAACTCAACAAAGTACACTCAAACCCTTCAAACAAACGCTAGAGGGGAAATGACGACTGTCTAGCCTTCTTAGATAGTTTGTTGATCAGACGTCCAAATGGACGGTTCATCGCTTGGAGAGTTCAGCGCATTCAGTTTCCCAGCTTTGGAACAGTTGCCTACAAAAAGGGTCTTGTAAAGTCACTGTAGAGCCCGAAATATCTGCAGCACACACCAGGTGCAAAAGGAGGAAGAGTTCTTAAATGGGGATGTCCTGGGAAGCCCGATGAATTTATCGATGCTTACAAAAGAAAACGATCTGAAGTAACTCTGCGGGGAAGATGTGGATCATAATCACCCTACCATTCAAGGGTGATCATTCATTCAACCGAATTGGCAAAAATCTCAATTGTGTGCTGAAGTGTGCCTACTTATGGGATGATTTGAGCATTCTACACAAAACCATGGAACTGAGTAGAAACAGACAGTCGACAAAGTGCCCGACCTAAATGCCTCTCACATAACCAGGGTTTGAACCTTGGCCCTTTGGCATGGTATGCTTGCGTTACCATCACGGTGCCCAAGCCTCATTCTAGTTACTCAGTCAGGTGTGTTTAGGAGTCATCATGGATGGCATTCAGCAGTCCCCGACAGCTTCCAATGGAGACACGGGTGCTGTCTGTTAACTCCGGTTGAATGCTGACCAGTAAGTCGGGTCTTCGCAGCATGGTTGCCTTGCTCAAATAATTTAAGAATTCAGCGGCAGCTGCGGGGACACATACATAGGCGGAACGGATAAGTGTCTGGGTCAAAAAATGGGAGAACATGTGCCCAAGTGGTCAACCAAACAGATGATTCATCCCTATCCCGAACGGAAAACGAGCACCAGCAACCAGGTCTTATCGATCGCGAAGCAGCTCATGACCTTCGGTCACCAGATTGACCCGTGATGAGTGTTTTAAGTGACCCTACGAAACCGAGAATGTTTCCCTTTTTGAGGCTTTATCGACCCACTTGCATGATCGCAAAAGCTGCTGACATTAGCCAATCGGGTTTCGCCAACATCTTGAGTTTGTTGCAACTTTGTTTTCCATGGTGTCACCCCTCGTCACATTTTAACGTCAACTGACATGTTTTCTATGCGTGACTGTGTATTCTATCTGTCCTATTCAGATATCCGAACTAATCGATTTTCTTGGTCACAAGATTACTTGTACACACCTTATCCGGAGTCTTAGTCGGAACTCGAAGGCACAGTTGAGAACTTCATTGCCTCTGGCGTTATGCATGCAGTTTCTGGTCTCGGTAGCCAGCAGTGCGTTTTATGATGAAACCGTTTTACAAGGCGTTTATTTTTCGTCGTCAAGGCCTCATACACCATATAACGTGAACTACGTTCACGAACAATGCCGCTCTTGAACTTCTTTGCCCAAAGGCATATAATAGAGGATGCCATTGAAATGCGTTCCAGAAAGTTATTTGCCATTATTCTGAAATTTCTATCACTTAAGAATCATAAGACACACCAGAAGGCACTACGAATTTATTTCCATCTCTATTGTTATGTCTGTCGTTAAAGTATGCTACCTTAATAGCTCATGTTATCATGTCAGTGAAACAGTGAGCCAGAGATAGTGAAATCTTCTGCTGGTACAGTGTAAGGGATAATGAAGAGATTAGAACTCCCTGCTTAGTTTAAACATTTGCGTTTAAGCATAGGTCGTCCTTTAACCTAACCAAGATAATTATTTGCAAATTGTTAAACGAGCAAACTGTCTTTTATCCAGGTAACTGATCACATCCAAAAGTGAATACGCATTCCTATTCCTTGAGATAGACTCATACCAGCATTTCATGCACTCATATCCCTACGAGGGGTATTTAAATGCTTCAAGTGTCATCGGACAGGAAATATGGATTAATAGCGCAATAGTGCAAGAAATGTAGCGATGCGGCACCGTAGTGGAAAGTTTGGAACATGCTAATCCGGCAACCAGTTAATTTTATTGGTAGATGCATGCCAAATTGTGACCTGAAAAATGTCTGTAGGCTGGAAAATTACAGCAAGAAATTCTTCGAGAAAATTGTCTCGTATTCATATATTCATCCACATTATTGACTCATGCGTGAATAAAATAACTAGAAAAGCTTTTTTCAACCAATCAAAATGGGAGCCATTAAGCTTACGAGGAAATTTGCCTGCATGGTGACGGAGATAGTTCCGAAATTCTAAGAATGTAGGCATTATAAAGAAACAACAGTTCTTGTGAGAGTAACTTCATATTATACAACGCCATAATTTAGTAAGCATGTTATTTTGAGTAGAATGTTTTTCTTCCTAATTTGACCTAAATCGGATAAAATACGCGCGCGTGTTTCGTATGCAAATGTGCCGTAGCCTGACAATTGACTTTAATCAAATATGGCCGATGTCCTAAAGTGAAAATTCAGTTAGCTATTCTCACAGTGCATCGTAACTTTGAGGTTCTAGAACTTTTTGGACAGTGATTGGTGACGACTGGATAAAATAGCTACTTAGCTCTTTCACGGTTTTCGATAGTAAAATAATTGTTAGGAATAAACTTAACTTACTGACACAATCATTCCCACAGGGTTGACTCAACACGATTTTTCTTTCTACCCATCTATCCAATGACAGGATCCAGAGTATCTTGCCGAATCATTGGTTCAAGAGTATACAGACTGGTCCGATCCGAACAGTCCAATTCGGAGATGGACCGCTTACAGTAGCGCCTGGTCCGATCGCCTTGTAGGATCAGGCCTGATTCGGACACTTCGATATCACTCACAGATGAATGCGACAAATGCCGCGGGTCGCCGGCTAAATCAAACACAGTTCTATGTATTCGCTTACCATTCGGCCGCGGATCCATGGACTCCTATTCTGGGATCCTACTGGGGCTCACAACTCCCGTTTGTTTTCGGTCTTCCACGATTAGCTCTGCATAAAACTCGTGACGAACTGGAGCTCGAGTGGCCTCGAGATTTGGATATCCACCCAGCCCCATACGTCTATTCGGAACTGGACAGAAATATGACCGACTACTTGCTATTTTTGATCAGCAACTTTGTCAAAAGTGGCAATGCTACTCCAGTAGCTTTGCGAAATTTGACATGGGATACCTACCGATCAGAAAATCGAACTTATTTGTGGTTGAACCTGTCAACCAGTTACAGAGAGTCTCGCACTGGTCTGTCAGACTTCAAGCAACAAGGTCTAGCTACCGGTGTCAGTTTGCGTCAAAATTTCCGCGTACAAAAATATGCCTATTGGAATCGACTATACACAATTCATTTGGGATGGCAACCTCGATTCGCACCACCGATACCGACCCCGGCTTACGTGGAACACTATCAGATTGCTGCACTATCATTATCCGGTATTTTGACCGTACTTGGCATATTGCTAGTAGCACTGTTTATAAAGTGGTGCAGAAGAAGAAAACTATTGACCTACTGATTTCTTCTTCTACTTCATTCAGTACCTTGCCAGGCGCGGATGAATAGCTAACTGAGTTAATCACTAAATTAAAGCTAATTACCTCTGTTTTGTAACGCCTATTTTCTGTTCCGAATTCTACTCTTTAGTAAGCCAGTGCTACTCTAGATCGTCATCGTCCATCCCCACTATCTCAAATGAGAACAACCAAAGTCAACCGGTACAGAGCGTTTCGTTAAACAAGTCAAATCATCATATATTTACAGTTTACTTTGCTTGCATTATTGCGCATGTGCGACTGTCATTATTTCATCGGTTGTCCAGGTCGCGTTTTGATTGGTCCATCTTATGCGATGCACTTTACGCGATTTAGTTCATGCCGTTTCTTTGTCAAATCCAGGCCGCTCATCCTGAACGGTTGGCCCAGCTCACTACATTGCCTTCTCAGTTTGCATATTAGCTGCTGTTATCCAATGTGCTAACGTGGTCTCACTCTGGTCCTGCGTTTTCCCCTTGCTCGCAGTCTGGCAAGATCGGGTTGAATCCACGACTGAGTGTTGATCGCAATTTGTCTGGTACGGTCCAGCGTCGCGAAATCAGTGATGATCAATGAAATAGCTCTGTTAGACTCAGGTGTAATGCCATTTACAATACACTTCCCTCACAACTTCCACTGCGAGGGCGCATTCTGCATAAATGTGCAGTTCAAAAAGCTTGAATATCAGTGAAATAAGAAAAAATTGGGTTCAAATGACCAAACTGAATCAATTGTCCTGTGGGTTTTCCTGGTCAATGTACGCAATATCAAGACAAAATTAATCCATGATGAAGACAACCCGAAATGAAATAAAGATGTGTTTGACAAATGAAATGATACAAGCAGAGCAGTCTGAATCAAATTGAGTGAATAATACCATAGAAATGGCAAAAGAGTAAAAATAATGCAAGGCGCCTGAGGAATACGCCTGTGACGAACGCTGGAGTGTGCAAAACCTGGGTACTCATAGAATGTATTGTAAAATGAAAGGCTGAAGAGTAACCTTGGTAAAAATAAATGGGGAAAAAACATTCACCTGACATGCGATGAATACGATAAATGTTCGGAGCAATGAACGAAGCAACACATGATGTTGTAGCCCAGGTGCATCCAAAAAACGATAGCTGGGCTGCGTGCACTGTGATCGGAAAGGATAGATGCGGCCCAATGTGTCACTTTCCACGGTGCAGGATGATGAGGTCGCAAATAATGGAGACGCCGGTCTACCGCGCGGCAAAAATCAATCAGGAGCCGTCGTACAAAGGGCAACAACGACTATATCGAATGCTTTGCCTCACAGAAAAAGGGCGAATTATCAGCAGACATGTGGAGCATAGCCAGAACTCGGACAAACACCGCAACTCCCCCCAACTAAAGGCTACTATTCAAGTTTTCACTCAGGATAGTCGGACCAACACAGTGAGAGAAAGGGAAAAAGAATGAGAGCAAAAGTGTTCGGTACAGGGTCATATAGACCGGCATTGCTCAGTCAAAACGTAGGTCTGGCGTGAGCGTGGCTTTGAAAACACAATATGCACGGTCAATTAAGGTCTGGAAACTAGGGCTTGCTTCGCTGCGCAATAGGCGTATGAACTACCCTCTTATCTTCCTCCTACACTATGAGTTCACCGTTATTCTCCTGCAGTGGAAGCCAAAACCCTCGCTGATCTACGAACTAAACGGTCAGCCAGTGATGCTGCTTTTTCTAATACAGCAAACGTGTGATCAAGAAATTGTTTCTATCATAAGAATTCCAGGTCCTATCTGAGCTGGTACTTGAAAGTCGGTAAGAACCAGTTGAGGCCATCGACGGATGATACTTTTCACTGACTTTGTATGGGGTATTGTTATCACTTCAAAAAGTGGGTCCCATTTTTCTGGAAATGTTGCACATTATGTTGAAGCGAACTACCTTCACATAATGGGATCGGCAACAAAGACGTGCTTTGTATGGTGTTGCTTCGCGGACGAAACATTTTCAGAAGGAAGGGTTTATCTACGACCTGTTTTGACTCCCACAAGCACAGAACCGGCCACGTGCGCCTACGCGTACCGATCAAGTCTCGCAAATTAATCGCCCGGGTGCCAGGGATACCGCGTGATTCTAAACTCGGATATAGAGATCAAAAGTGGAAAGAAAAGGAGTAACCGTTATTGAGACCTCTGTGCTGCTTACTTTTAACTGTCTTGATAAAAAAGGGATGGACGCTTGTCTTAGTTTAAAAGAATGAAAAGCGAGAGGGTTTAACAGTTTTCCTACAAAGCGAGTATTAATTTTGGGGGGAGAGTCAGTTGTTTGTGAGGTGTTCCAGTCAGCAAGCTCAAGGGACGCGACGGTATCAATTA
>LUCM01003852.1:4244-17637 GCA_008360955.1 Fasciolopsis buskii
GCGCTTAGAAATTAGTTTTCATTAATGGGTGTTCAGGTAACAGATTCGTCCAAACATCTTACGTACTTAAGTAAACTGTTTAAAACATGCGATATCTTCACCTGCTTGGTCACTTTAAGGGGGGCCAGTTGGCTGATTTTTGAAGAGGCTGTTGAAAAGAGTCTTTTGGAAATCGTCCGATATTCACCCAAAACCGAATCTGTACGATTGGTGAAAAACGCCCTAGAACCCGTAAATCCCATAATTTTAGAGCATTTCTAGGCCTTCATTGAAAACGTCCTCCTTCCTTATCACAAGGCGGAGCACTCGTCTACGAAAGAAGGTCCGCCTTCGTCACGCAAATTCAAACAGCTGTAATATGGTTGAGATGGTTTGATTGGCGTGATCATTCCCAATTTTCACGACAATAGACTCCGTTCAGCTAGTGGGGTCAGGAGAAGACAATTGGGTGAATCAGGGATGGAATTAACCACTCGGAACAAGGCGAATGTAGGTGGGAGACAGCTCAGTCAGATCCATTTCCAGGGAACCGAATGTAGTGAACTTAAATCTGGATGAAAGACAGAAAGAGTGAAAGTCAAGGCGATCCACTAATTAATATCCCAGCAGCGAGACCCAGTTCTAATTTGAAAATCAGTCCCATGAGGAAGCCAAATCGATGGAAGTTGTTGAGACAGGAAGGTTTTAACGAGTGCGCATGTAAGTCAGGTGAAACAACTTGGTGTGGCTTTACTATCAGATGCATCTACAAACCTTCCATTCAGAAAACAGGCGATCCATAAATCAGGCACGAAATTCAATGATTCTCACTGATTTGGAAGTGTGCTGCCAGTGATTTCTCAAACTGACTGACGTGCATATGTCTTTTAAGTAAATTTGAACACGATTTCCAGTTGCTGCAGCCTTTTTCCTGCCCCCAATGGCTTATCCCGGGCTCGAAGCTGGTCAAAAATATGGTAGCAGTGACAATGCGACTATTATTACAATATCTTAATACAGAAGGCTTTGACCGGTTGCATTGTTTGAACTTTTCTTGCGTGCTGTACTCCATTTGGTAAAGCGCTTCTATCGGCAGCTGAAAGCCCGTACCATAAACATTAGTTCACCTACATCCCTCGGTACTTTTAATTCAGCTCCTGCATTTAGCTAAACAAACCCAGTTCGCTGTCGGACAGTGGACCGTTTCTTTCTTACCTTCCCGCAAAAGACCAGCTGCATCACCTAAGCGTCACGTGGACGAATAGCATACAGACCCAATCCTAATGGGCACGCACACTCATATGCTGGTTGGGGAGCAGATATTTTGATAGCACGGGCGTGTAAGTGGTCTATAGTTCTACTTTCCGTCAAATCAGAGACGGTGCCAGACTGTAACTCTTGCGACATAGGTCCGGACGCAATCATTGCGCATCTTATCATATGATTCCGACGAGCTCTTCTCGGGGTTACATGAAGGGTGGAGGATGAATTACTTGTAACGGTCACGAATTCAAAACACCAATCTCCGATGCCGACAAGGTGGGTTCCTTTGAGTGGTAATATAAGATCACCCCGAATTGGAATCCAAACAAAAATGTTACTATTTGCAGAAAAGATTGCACCGATGGCAATCTTATCAAATCCGCTGACTTTGAAAAGAGTTCCGGCAAAACCTTGGGACGAAGTACTATTGACTTTTGTCATTGTAATATCAATACTAACAATATTCTTTTCACTGTCATTTTCGCCTACTGAGCAACAAGCTTATATCATCTCAGAAAGGAACCGCGTCCACTGGAAGGCTGCCACACGGGAAAGTGATCGACGACGGGAGAGTCTCACCCGCATTCTTCACTCCTAGAAGACACGATGTTTACCACTTGGAAACGTTTTGTGACCTTGGCGGGGCCATTTAAGTTGACGCATTGCTTCGAATTTATTTTTTCATCATCGTTGCTTCACTGAGTTATTCTGAACGGCATTGTTTCTCTACGTCGTTCCATTTTGAATTCCCTGTGAGATTTCTCGCATTTCATTGAATTACGCAATTTTGGGCGGTTAGACAACGAGCTAAATACTTGTTTCTGAAGGCTCGTAAATGCCCAAGGAAGTATCCAGAAGGATAGAGAACTGCTGTCAGATATCACTTATCAAAAAGAACTCTTACTTCATCCATTTTATCTGCGATTGTGCTGTACTTTTTGTGAGCGACTGATGAGGTAGCACGTTTGACTTTTCCGAATGAAGTCGAACGTGTTTGGGCTATTCTCCTGCAAGAAAGTTGGTTTCATGTTGGTGTCGATAACAGTGTCGTTCACCCTGACGGATGCTGCCTTTTCATGGACTTGAGTAATGTGGGAGACGGTCTTTTGATGTTTGCCTGTCACAGGTGGCGTAAATTTTCTTGTCCTCTATTCCAGTTTGTTAGTCCTAGGGACAAATGTACCCACATTAGCTGCAAACCGCGTTGCCTTTGTGCAGTTCGCTAAATTACTCTTGTTGGTATTTACATCGCTGCTAATACCGAAAGGCTCGATTTCAGACAACATGCGAATAAAATATTAAACAACCTTACGGCTCACTATGATCATTCTTTGCGAATTATCGCCGGTGATTTTAACAGATTTGATACTACTTTCTTGTCGTCGCTTGGGTTCCACAATCTTGAAAAATTTCTTCCACTAATCAGTCATTTTCCTAACCTGACTTTAGTTAATTTGTTCATACCTTTTCTGTCTACAGACGAGCTTCTATTAGAATTTTTGATGTCTGTACTTTATTTCTAAATCCCAAAGTTTATTGGGAAAGTAATTTATTAATCCGATTCATATTTTCTACTGGCAGTGTGACCAAAAATGTTTGAATATTCTGCGTGATGTGGCAGGTTCTTTTGATTTTTCGTCTTTCATATCCACGATGACTCACACTATTGCAAACATCCAGTTCGTTTGCTTTAATCTCGGTTACTCCACTGCGATAATTTTTGTCAAAGCCGACAGATTTTCATCTTCTTACTTAAACCTTCTTCGCCGAGATGAACAAATAGCAAGGGGAAAGGATTGCGGTGTCCCGTTAAGCATCTCACAACCCCCATCAAAATAGAGTCTAAGGAAAAGACCGCGCTGAATGCGGAGACTGGCCTTGAGAACAAAAGCTGCCGTCATATTTGGGAAGATTCGAAATAACCTTGGGGATTAAAATCAAAATTCATCCCTGATGACCATGACCTCAGCCGACAGATTTTCAAAACCTCTGGCCAGATTTCATTTCCTCTTCTATTCCCTGTCCAGTTTTAGGACATTCTAATTACTGAAGGCTCGGTTTTGAAAAAGTTTCCCAAAGTTAAGAGTAATAAATCTTGCGGACTCGATTCACTTTCACTCTTTCTACTCAGAACGAGTACGCCTCATCTTGCGACTCCATTATGCGACCATTGAAAAATTCATCGTACAACTGCAACCATCTCTCTTGTTGAAAAAATGTTAGAATAAGGCCAATTACCTAGGGAGAATCTGACAGGTGCTCCCCCGTTGGAAACATCCCGGAATAATTTAAAGGTGAACAAAAGCAAAATTTTTATTTATTTTCCCTGCAACTGCGTGCTCCAATTTCAAGTATCGATCATTGTCTGCTTCTGTTAAGGCCCAACACATACTCTTGACCAGCCTTCTATTCCTTCCGGCGAATTAATCAAATCCGATTTCGCCTACGCCACTTTTCACACAACAGCCTTATTCCTCATCAGAATTCCCTTTCGCTCGCATCTATCTATGTCTCCTTTGAACCCCTGCTCGATGACAATGTCAAACGTTTCACAGAGATGGCCAACACAATCTTTGATATCTGTTGTCCCTCAGAAACACTCACTATTCCTCTCGAATGGCCGTATCTCCGCCCAGAAACTGAAATCTAAGAACAAGCAAGGAGCACGTCCACAAATCTCGTCATAACTCAAGCCTGCGGTATATTTCCAACCTAATAAATGCTGAAATCCACCGCATCGACACTACATTCGCCAGCCAACTGCTGAGTGGCAGCAATTATCCATCTCTATGGCAAGCCATTCGACCGTTGTGTGGGAAGACAAAGAAACATGTGAAGTGTTCTGCGGATGTCGACAGCATCAATCATGCTTTCATCCATCCTTCAACTTATACCCCAGTCATATTTGGACAGGGTGATGATATGACAGTTACAAGTTTTTCGAGAGAAGAGGTGCACCAATGAAATTCTTTTCACAGAGGTTGGTCCTGACAGTCTGTCTTCAACTCTTTTAAGGCATGGTACTGTGGCTCTGACCGATGCGTTCACTTCTTTGATTAACTCACCATTAAGCTCGTCTTTTATCCCTGACTGTTGGCGACCTAAATCTGGCCGTTCTGCTGCTTTGGGAAAACGTTTTCGCCCCATCGCCTTAACGTCTTCTGGTCTCAAACTGACGGAACGTGCTGTACTCAAGCTCCTGCGTTCTTCTACGTATCCTCCTGACGACCCTTTTCAGTTTGCCTACAAATCTAACAGGTCCACTTTGGACGCTGTCGCCTCCCTCATTCACCACATTTGTAAGTCCTTAAACGCATCAATGAAATCTGTGCGTTGTGCCTTTCTAGACTATTCGTCGGCATTTGACTCAGTCCCACGGTCTCTTCTAATTCACAAACTGGAAACATTTGGTTGTCTCACGCCTTTATTAGCATGGCTGTCTGATTACTTTACTAACCGAACCCAGTGCACACGAATAGGCGGCAGAACTTCAAAACCGTTGAATAACAACTCAGGAGTACTTCAGACTAGTGTTCCCTCATCACATCTCTACTTACGTCAGCGACTTACCAACTAGATCTCCCTGTCACCTGTTCAACTATGCTAATGATTTTGCCCTCTCTCAAGCCGTTTCGAACAACGATGATTTCCAAAGTTTTCCCAACAACCTACCTTTTGTTTACGATTTCTATGCACAAGCTGATTGATATATCAACATATCTAAATGTTTCCAATGTCTGTTCCCTCCACTTCTCTCGGTCAGCGTACTCATCCGAAACGTCTTCCATCAATTCAAAAGCTCTTGCCAAGGTTGATTCTGTGAAATATCTAGGACTTCCTATTGATGAAAATCTCAAGTGGACTTCTCACATTTCTACCTCCTACCTGTGTAAAGAATCTCCGACGGTTGTCATTTCACATCAGGAAGCTTCGACACTACAAGGTGAAACAAAGCACTATCTCCCAATTTGTGTACCAATGTATTTTTTCCAATCTTTCTTTACTGTTCTCCCGTTAGTTTTCCAGGTCTACTCAAAATAGACCTCAAAATTGTTCGCCGGGGACTGTCAATTATTAGCCGTGTGCACTTCACGCCCCTAACTCAATTGTCCCCAAATCTATGTGATCAACACTCGGCAGCATGTGAGAAATTTGTTCACAAAATTCCTTCTGATCCCACACATATTCTACGTAACGATTTTTCAAAGTGCCTCCCTCATACTTCAACACGATCCGCTTTTCGTTCCATACCCTCTAGAATCAGTATCTATAGGAGCTCCACTGTCCCATATTTAGCTCGAATTTCGATAAATCGTGACCGGGTTTCAGTTGAATTCCTGAGCAAAATATCATAATGTGTTATTATTATTTCAGGAAGAGTTCTTTTATTTCTCTCACGAGTTGATGAGTGTATTTTTATTTTATTTATTTATTTTTCCCGATAGTTTATTTTTATCCTCACATTTTGCCTGAAATTTGACATAATTTGTTTTAGGCAACTCCCTGTGAAATACGATAATTTTCGATACAATGCAGCAATGTATAGTCAATTCATTTCAGTGCATTGCAATGCAGTGCATTTGATCACAATGCAATACAGAAGTCCTTCTCGACACTCTGTTTAAAACATTCGTCTCAGTAACTTCTGAATTTACACTCAAATGAGTTCAGAAATCGAATGCCTAACTCCATCTGATTGACTCACCTGCTTCACAGTGATCCTCTTTTTTCAAACATCATTCATTCACTAGCATTCTTTTAATTTCTTTCTGTTTATTCAGCAGCGTGAAATAGCAATCAAACCCAGAAAACACAAGTTCGTATTCAGAGGTTTTCAAAATTGAAACCGAGTCAATCATTTCAAAATTTGAGAGCTCAATGATCGTCTCAGCGACGGTGTATCTGTTTGGTTCTAAATTGGGATGGACTGAAATTAAAACAAATGGACTTGTCTAGGCTACCCATTGTTATTAATCGTAAGACAAAGTTTATTGCATCCATGGAAGAAAGCTTTGATGTGCCTTGCACACAAAGCTGCACAATTGGAAATTGCTTTTCTCCTATGAGGCGCGTCATCATTTAAGCAAAGTTTAAAACTCCATATTTAGATGTCTTCGAATTTCCATTGCGATCGAAACGACGGTTGTTGAATCCCGAAGTTACCAAAATGCACTGGGATTAATCTAGGTGCACCCATTCTGACAAAACCTGAGCAAACCGAAGGGTAAATTGATTTGGTCACACTGGAATATAATGTTTCCTTGCTCAGCGGTGGTGCTCGGTACATGTCGTCTTCTTATTTCCAGAACTTCAAAGAACACCGCACTGATTATAGTATAAAACTATTCAGCGGGACAGTTTATCGAGACACCAATGCCATTTAATCATCTTTTCAAAATCTGGGCAAAATTCACCAAACAACTGATTATATTGCCGTGTATATTTCTATATATTACTATGTATAAAGGTACTCTTTTTATTACAGTAATGAATACCGTCATTACTGTACTAGCGTAAGATAGATACTTCATTCCAGCAGGCAATTTCAGTAATAAGGGGAATTAATTTGACCGTAACAAATAAATTTGTCGGAACAATGGCAATACTTCACATATCCACTTCGTTACTGCTTCCACGAATTAGAAAAACTTGAGAGTTGATTTCTTTCCGTCACCTTTCACGAACGAAAATCCCACTAAATCAGGCACCGTAGTCTACTATTTAAATCAAACTTCACTTAGTTCGTCTCCGCTGCCCCAGTAAACTATTATTATTATTACTATTAATAAGTGTTATCGTCAGTCACTAACTCTGACATTAGTTACCTCAGCGGATGATCGTTCGCCCCTTGTGGTCACTTGTGCTCCGTAGCAGTTGAACCGAATTGAACTGAACTACTGTTTTATCCTTTCCGTTGACATCACTTGGATTGTTACAACAGTTGGAACCAAAAGACTTTCAGTCTGAGAGTCAGGACAGTTCATCGCTTATGCAGTACTGCTTACATCTTTTACTAACCTAGCCCTTCGAGGTTTTTCTACTTGGATATCAATCCACCTACGGATTATCCTCGTATCTGACTTAAGTGGTACGGCACGTCTCAGTAACTAATGCAATTAGAAATCAACCGGGTGGTTATTTGTGACGTCATATATCCAAGATTTGAGTATAATGAAATATGTATAACAATTTATTAACCAAATTTAAAGTAACCAGCAGTTTGGTGATACACGCGTTGCATTGGGGAGAAACTAGACCTATTTTCGATCATGTCAGACACACCTGCTCGTAACTGTCTCTAACATCTTGTGCCTTTTTCAGTGTCAAATTTAGCCAAAGTTATCACAATGGCCCTCGCAAAACCACGTCAGACAGAACTGTCGATCTATTCACAACTCTCGTTGTCATAGCGACCGGCATGAGAAGTTCAATAGCGTCAGACTAGGCCCCAACCATCGTGCTGTGACTCAGACCGCGTAAGTGAACCAGTCAAAAACCATCTATGCCAAACACTCGGTCTCCTATGCACAACTACCCTCGGCTATGATACTGCAGGGGTCCCACCAATGCGACCCTGAATTCGGACAATCAGCATCACGCGTGCGGACGATCAGTCACATGAGGATTAGGACAGCGGCGGTGTGACGTTTTTGGTTTACGGTGCTCTGTTGTCGGGACGAACACATCACCCTATAGGTAATGCCAATTTCATTTTTAGTTTAATGTGTTCCGTTTGCGATAAATGAAAAGTCAGGAAGATGCTTCTCAAATGAACTGCAAAGTGCACTGAAGTTCACTTGAGTGAGCTTCAACATAGACTTTCTTTAATCGCTCCCACAAATAATTAAATGGTATCATTACCGGCAATAGGAACTGGCAACGCTGTTGACATTTTGTTGATTCAGGCTTAAAACAGTTAGCGTCGCGTTTGGAGTAACGAAACTAGCTGTTCCCCACGTTTGTCAGTCGAAAGTTACCGAAGACAGGGCCAGTAAACAAATGTAACTCCAGTCTAGTTACAACAGGCGTGACATTCCTCATCTGGTCCATGTAAAGTTCTTAGGGAATTTGTGCCTATCAACCTGCTAGATGTGATCGATCCCGATCAAGTTCGAACCTAGACCGGAACAGTACTCCTTGTGCACAGATGCTTGACTAGTTGGGCGGACTTGTTTAGCTCGAAGATGCTGTTATTGTAGAACTCTATCAATTTATCTCTGACCGTTATTTTCTACCCGAAAAACTTCACTCAGATTCATTTAGATAGTCTAGTTTTTTACTCCTTGTTACATTCAAAGGCTTTTTCAAATAGTAGCTTGCTTGTGAATCTGCGGAAAGGGAACTGCTTTTGACAAGACTTAGTAATTCGTACCATATCTTATCGAGGGTTGAGTTCTGGGCCAGAAATACCAGGAAAGGTCCGGAATGTTGAACTGCGGGAACAGCAAAATTAAGATGCCATCGTAATTTTTATAAATCTTGCATTTCATGATGCAAACGTCAATCCTTTCCTCTAGCTCTTCTCGTTGTTTGTCATAAATAAAGATAATGATACTAATATTATTATTAGTAATAAACTTTCACTTGTTACTTATCAACGTCGGATTTGCAGTATTTCGAGAAGGGATCTCGGCCACCAATGTTGTTCATCGATGCTCCACGGGGTCACAGTATCCCCGTTCAATCGTCTGTCTACTAAAGATCGGCTGAATTATTTCGTAATGGGAAAATAGTTTATCTGCCAACTTCAGTCCCATCAGTGTTTCAAGACTGACATTAAGCATGATCCATTGTGATATGCATCTTTCCAGCCTTTGGAGCTTTCATGTAACCAAAATAGGATAATTCACGAGGGCGTTACCGTGGTCCGTTTTTTCTCTCCTATTCTTCCCCTCCCTCAACCGGCCGCTTGTATGTCACCCTCTTTCTGGTTTGCGCACACACACACACACACACACACACACACATACACACACACGCAATCTCGTGTTCATTTCCGTGATGTTAGACCCATGCTATTCAACTAAAGTACTTATGGAGAGGAGGGACGGAGAGAGATCGTATGGGAAAAGGATAATGCCTTTGACGGCCACCAAAAACATCTCTTCAGCTACCACGTTGTATTTTCACTAGGTTTGGTTTCTTCGTTCCGCCCACGTCATTTATAACTGCCCCATGTGATGGGGAAAAACTCCACTTCGGACAGACCACGCATTCATGTACGCCATTATTCCGTTTGACAAAAAAGAACTTTTGTGTCACTGTTTCCGCTCACCCCGTCACCATCAATATCATTATTGCTTTTGTTTCCATTTGATCTGGTTTGTCAAGACATCAAGAAAAATCCACGTGACCAGAATGAACTAATGGTAAGACGGTCCGCGGACCGGAATCAGAGTGAGAGATATGTCACACCGAGGCTAGCAGATTCACTATTCCTGTTGGTTCGATTGACTGAACCGGATGGATTAGTTAGACGGGATTCCGGTGGTGGTGGTGGTGGGGCCTAGTGTTGAAAACGGGAGGCGGAGCACCCAGTTTTGCCGACACACTGAGGCACGTTTTTCCGACAGCGGTTCTAAGACAGCGAAGAGAAAGAGATGAATGCACCAGATAGTTCATTTGGCATTAGCCTGGACAAACCAGAGCACTGTCTTTCAGAAACCGGGTTGAACTCAACATAGGGAGCTCAGGTATTTTGGACAAGCATTAGATTATGGGTTATTGTAGTACCTGTTCGGTGGGAGTATGAGATTCGCAAATTGCTTGAACTGATCTAATTCATGGGACATGACTGTATAACATTTTTTCAAATTCACATGATTAGAGGAGTCAAGCACTGTTCTGAGTCATTGACACGAACCAGTGTTTTCATTCAGGCCACATACAATATATATATATGTGTATGTGTGTGTGTGTTGGCTGTCGTGAATGCAAGAGCAGAACATAGGGATGCAGCTGAGTTTAAGAAGTAGATTTCGTTGACAAAAATGCGAACACCTGTGGCATACCGTCAACAATAATTGATCATATCACCTGAGATCAAAATGACGATGCTTATGAATAGTTGCAGAACAAATAACTGTGCGTCGGGAACAAATAGGACCCGTGAAATATTCCCAAAACTGCACAGGGATACAAATGAGCTTTTTTGTAATTAAAGCATTAGCCAGTTAAGATTGGTGTACGACGAAGACCTGTCTGCGATCGGTTCACTTGTAAATCCTCTACATCATTATCCATGGTTTAACTGCCCTGAGACAGACTTTAAGAACTTTGCCTTGTAATCCATGAATTGTGATGATTCGGAAGACGGTAACTCACTATGATCCGACTCATAACCACTCCTGACCTAATGAGACTCCTTGTGGTTCTGCGTCACTCCAAGTTCCAGTGTCAAAGGTGTCTATTCCCCTTCCTTCATGCAATGGGCGCTAGCGGCTATGGGGCATGTCCCTCCCGCTACAGTAATGTGTAAGGCATGTCATAAAGAAAATAATTACCAACCGAGCAGGTACCATTAGAAAAACTATATATATATATATATATATGATGAACGGAAAACAACAACTATCAATCCGAGGCAAAGAAATAAGACTGCGGACGCCTTAACCATGCTTTATTGTCATCTGTCTGACTGTTGCATAGCGTATCGTCACAACCCTGATGTCATCGTGTTCATTTTGTTCCAACTGTGCCGGTGTTTACGAGTGTGCACTACGCTATTTTCACACTTTGCCACGCAGTTGGGCAAAGCACAAAAATTGGAGCTCTACTTCCTAATACCTGGATCCTAATGAAAATCCCAGATCTCTTCCCGGATGATCACCTGGTCAAGAAATCCTGGGACATCCCTAGTTTCCATGAGCAAGTGTCGAAAAAGGTGAACTCTACTGTCCACCAATTGCGCAACAAAGCGGGACGGCTCAGCGACAAACTTTGGCCTGAATCAGAAACAGAGAAAAATGGAAATTGAAAAACAATATGGGATAGTAGCTGTGAAATGCTGAGCAACACAGCAATATAGGCGAGTAGCCAATTAGCTTCGGAATACGACTTTTTATTGTGACGCCTCGTACATGAATCCATGAGGGTGAGAAAGTGAGCTGACGGGCAGAGGTCGGTGTATTAACCAACCATTCGACTCACCGATTGGATTTACGAGGTAGTGGGACATTTATTCTAAAGGGGGATAATTCATAACTGTTTACATACGACACATGATTACATTTTCTTGCAAACTGTCTATCCTATTGAAGAATGTACCCCGTTGTGTAGGCGTAGGCGAGCTTAAACAATAGGACACAGAGACTCTGGTGAGCTGAGAAAGACTAAGGTACCCAACTTTGCACAAGCAAACCAACGTCTACCTTTATACATAAGAAGGTGTACACGAGCCTCTAACCCACCCGGAAGGTTTCAACACCGCTCAGAAAAGTTGATTCACCTTCGGAACCAGGTGGACTGGTAGGGATTAGTGAATAGATTTCTTTTTCCTCTTTACCCTTCTCTTTCTCCCCATTTTGGATAGTAACCAAGGCGTCTATGTTATGAAATCGTCATGACAACGAGTGTAGTAACCGGAATAGGTATGCGTTTCCTCAATTCGGGATGCCAAAAAGCTAAAAATGATCGCAAACTAAAGTCTTAGTGAATGTATGTATGCATGTGCATGAAGAACTGTATGTCGTGGATGCATACTTGTGCATTCATTCGTCTGCGGGCACCCGGGCGAGACGAGAGATGGATCTGTGTGGTTTGGTTTGGGCGAGTAAGGGGGGTTGGGGTAGATTGAGGAAAAAGACTTCCTCAGTCCACCCGCATCGGACACTGCCGGTCGTAGTGGTGAGGATGACTGTGTACACGCACTAAAAGCGCTATTGTAGATTGAATTGAAGAGGTGATTATATGCGAGGGTTGCAATGAGAACTCTATCGGTCTGGTAAAATAAAGCTCCGGCGCGATGGTCAGCCATGCACACGAGTGGAGTCCAAAACTGGATTGCCGGATGATGAAGAAAGGGTGTGTGTGTTTGTGTTTGGTTTTGGATAAAGAAGGCCTGGACTCTATCCGTATGTCGGCAGAGGGCGCACCATGTGGACAGGCAGTTCGTATTGAGTCCTGCGGTCAGATCTGCACATATGTGCATACTAACGAGAACTGTTCATTCTCTGACTGAGTGACTGGTTGGTTGGCTGGATGGTTGAATGACTAGGTTGCCTCAGTGACAAGCGAACAAATAGATAAACAATCGGCGTGTAGGGTGGACGGCAGTCAGGCTAGTAGAACGGTATTCATACGTTAGCATTAGTGATTGTTCGTTGAGCAAACTTTTGTCTTACAAATCTTTGTCAGACATTCATTCATTCAATCGCTCACTCGTTTATCCACCTTGCCTATGTCCCGTAGGCCGAAGCTAGTCATCGAATTCAGTAGCTAATGCCGTTTGAAATACTAACGAAAGGATTGTGTGGCGTGTCGTGCACTTACAATGCGAGCAGCAAGGCTCACTCTAACCTGTAAACGAGTTTGACAATTTCCTCGAAATTCTAGTTAGTAATATCATATATTTGGGACCATAGGGTGAGGTGACGGTTTTGTGTAATTATAGTGGCCGTCTAGTAACTTGGTGAATTCTCACAATGTCCATTCACAAACGTGCTCTCCAATATCTCAGCCAGTTCCCCACCTAAGAGTATAACCGCTTTGTCCGCTGCGTGGGCTATTCCTACTGGGTGAAATTTATGTAGGGCCTTCAGTGCTTTTCGATTGAAGTGGTATTCGGTGGGAGATGCCACCTCTCTCTCACTCACACACACACACACACACACACAACTAACACACGTATTCGCCCTGACTGATCGACGGAATCCGCCCACTGATATTGGCTTTCAGTGCAGTTTGGAACACCAGTATTTCAGCCATTCTGATTTATCAATTCTCCCAGCATTTATTCGAACATTAGCTGACTGGCAGTTAGTGATTTAGGCATTGGGTTGACTTCTCATCTGCTCGTCTATCTTTCCTTCTTTCTGGCCTAACCCCAATCGGTCCGGATTCCTGAACGTAGTTCTGAATCTGACTACCTTATACAGTGCAGTGTGATAAAGTACATCATAATATTATTTTGTACTGTACTGATCTGAAAATG
>LUCM01003854.1:0-76900 GCA_008360955.1 Fasciolopsis buskii
AGCGTCCGCTTGGCCTGCGCCTTCCTCAGCTTTCGGTCCTGGTTTGGGATCGGATGTTGATCCAATTCCATCTGATTTATCATCCCTCAATCCTATGCAGGAACCTCAGGGTCTCAAAATGGGTTAGTTCTCATAGTTTTCGATCTTTTCCTCAATCGTCCATATACAAAATATGCGTGTAGTACTCGTGGCTTTCATGAATCATAATTCTGTTTTACAATAAAATAGGTTCCATGGCAACAAAAAACAACTTATCATCTCTATGACTGTTACTTCCCCCACTATTTTACATTTTCCAATTAGTGTTATTTACATGTGATAATGGCACCGTGCTTGTTGTCAAGCTCGTGATATATATATATATATATATATAATATTGCTATTGGTTATTTGGTTGTCATCACTGTCATATCAGTTGATTCCGATCGACTGTGCTTTTTACCGGAACCCAGTCCACGGCATTTTCCTATCTAACCGCAGTGCCCAGTGCGAATCTGATGATCTCAAGCAGTGAGATAGTGTATTTAGATATCCCCTGCTCATCATTTTTCGGCTTTTCCGTACGCCCTCCATATGCCCCCTCCTCCCTTTCCATCTGCTATTTTATTTAACACTTTTACCAGAAAAATGTGGATGTGATAAGCGTGCATGCTCTCAGCCGATTATCATTCGTTGTCGTTACTGTCCAGTAGTAATAGTTAATTCATCCAAAAAGGTATTCTTCAGTGGTATATTATATGAAAGACCTACGGCAGGTTCCAGTCCTTTTCGATTAGGTTTCTTGGATTCACTAGATAATTCTGCTCCAGTATGCGTTTATTGCACATGTGTGACATGTAACCGTTTAACCGTGGGTATGGACTAACCTCATTTGCGAAAATATTACCTTGTTATTCCGCATCTCACGATGTTTGCTGTCACTGATAATGCGAAACAAGCCACACATTCTAGAACTACTCCAATCAGATTGTGATCACAAACTAAGTTGTTTTCCTTAGCTAGGTTTTTATGATATACTTGGAGCATGGGTACGGTAAAAGTAGCCGTGTCTCATGGCTACAAGGCCCACCACACGGAGAAAGGGGAAACCGGCAACCGTGACCTTGTTCAGTCACAAGGTCCCATTAGGTCAGGCAAGCGATAGCTAGTTGTCATCTACCACTAAAGTGACCGGTGGATCTGGGATTCGAACCTCTGACTTTCTTGGTGATAGGCGCTTAATCGACTTTGCCACTGCCGGCCAATGGCCAAAGAATGCAGCATGATCGGTGACTACCAATATGGTCGTACTTATTTACCACAGTTCTGTAGTATCCTGAATTAACTGCTCAAGCATCGTTAAACATCTTTTGCGTTCGCAGAATTTGTCAAGTCTTTATTGTTCCTGTTTCTTCGTCACCCTCGCCAGTACCGCTTATCTCACATTGAAACGACCAGCAACGTTTGAACCAGCAACGTTTCTGGTGAGATAAAGTAAGGATGTTAGTACTTGTAAACCGTTTTAGATGGATTCCGAATACACAGAAGATGCAGTGCATCGGTTGTGAGTCTTGTGAAATCAACATGCTCTCCTGTCTATGGGGCCTACGGCACCAGTGTGAAGGAACTGCTAACCCTTACTTGATAACTTGGTATCTCACGAAACCGTACAAAATTTCGAGAGATCGGACATTGTGACCAGCCTGGAGCCAGCGAATCGCCATCTGACTACCGAGTCGCATTTTCGACCACTGCCCTTAGATCTAAAGTTTGTTTGAATCGTAGGTGTTGGGTTAGTCGACATCCGACGGAAAGTAGTGAACTGGCACAATAATCTACATTAAGCACAGTCTGTCAGTGTTTGTGGTTGATAATAGTAGATACCGTTACCTTTTCTCATTTTCATCTTCTTTTTACATTGTTCGATTTTTTTGTCTGCAAACTTACTGTGGTTGAGTACGCTTCACATTTTCCTCGCCTCTTTTGAGTCTATGTGGCATCTCTAATCGCAAAATCTTTGCAGGTTCGGGTTCATTCCTTTGGGAGTCGGGTCCTTGGTCCGGCTCATCTGGGCCTCGTGGTGCTTCGGCCTCACTGGACGTGCCAGGCGTTTCCACCGGTGTTTTCAATTCCTCTGACCGTCTTTGGCAGAGCACGACAACTGCCAATGCATATCCAAATAGGCATCAGTATGCCTCGTATTCAAACTTTTCTCCGTTAGTTGACCCGATTTGGACCGAACTAGGTGATACCAAATTGGGCGCAGGTGGAGGCAGTTCGGACATACATCGTTCACCTACAGCAACTACTGGGGAACTCACAGATTCCTCCCTTCCCGATACGAATACAGCGAATCGGGCAGTGGGCGCTCGAGCCTGGCTACTGGTTCACAACATTCCACCACATGTAGCCGTGGGCACACTCAAAACAGCCGTCACTACCTGCCTAACAAGTTTTTATCAGGAACAGGGTATAGACGCTCAGCAACATTTGGATTTTGAATTGCATCCTAACATGTCCGCTCGGTGGGTGTTATTGGGCCTTGCCGGTGCGTCAGAGAGTGCTCTGGTTCAAGATTATCTCGAAAGCGCTGGTGGTAACGCTGGTCAGACAAATGGTCATTACGGAGCGGTAAAATCGATTACACCTTCGGATGCACTTCAACGTTTACAAGATATTCAGGTAATCCATTACTTTACCGCTCCTAACGATCATCTTGAAATGGGATTATAAAGTGTTCGGTAATAGTTTTGCGTATTATAGCTAGTCTACTTCTCATTCGCTTTACTTTTTTCTATTGACGTCGATTACACCTGGCTGCAATGCGTGAGATACATTCACCTTCATTTTTCCTCATTGCTTTAGGTCTAAATCACTTTCACTGATAAGGTTTAGTGTGTTGATTTTTCCGAGGCAGCAGCGAACCAAGCGGATCTAAAATATGATGCCGATAAGTTTATCGCATGTGCTTTCTGCCTGAAGATGCCGGGTAATATTTAAATCAACTGCGAATGATATTCATTGTCAATCGCTAGAATTTGTGTTAGGGCATAATTCCCTGAGATTCCGAGTGGTCTTTATCTTTTTCATCCCCTCGTGCCTTGCACATCGCGTCGACTGGACTCACTTCACTTCTTATTCAACTCATTCCTATCCCCAACTTTTTCTCTTCCCTTCCTCTGCCTATTCATAATACCCCCCCACAGACAGCATGTCAGATACTTTTAATAGTTTGCTGTCAACTAGTGTTGTAAGTGATACTCAATCAGGCAGCTTGCATTTTCTTGAGCTTCGTCAACCTCGGCTCTTTCCATGAGCGCGGTCTCACAAGTGGTGGTCAACTGGCTTGTTTATCCCCCACAATGAATTCACTTCCGATTGATCATCATCATCATCATCATCGTTCAGCGTTAAACAGCAATGCAAGTCTCATTGACCGTTGCCTTTCCCCAGAGTTAAACGTTTGTATAAAAAGACTGAATATCCAATGGGAACAGGGAGTGGACCTACAAAGGCGGGAAAAGATAAGATGCTGCTGCAGCCAACACACGGAACACAGCCTAACTGTACAAACGCACGTGTTTTCAATCATTCTGATTCGATAGAAAATGACAGCACGATCACCACTGTTCACGGTTCACTGCCATATCCTTCAGTGTCTCCAGCCAGCAAGTCGACGAATCTTTCGCACCCCAACCACGAAGACGAAAACGTGAAACACTTACTTTACCTGAATCCGCTATGCAATTTCTCGTCCCACGTTGCCAGGTCATCTGTTGGCTTCCACATGGCTTCTTCCATTCCTTGGGAGAAAAACACAAAATAGGGCACGGTATGGTAGACGAGTGTTCGCCATAAACAAAACGTGACCCACCCACAGTGGTCTACTAGGTCACAGCCTCCTTCTGTCTCCTCCTAAGGCCTTTTCCATCGCCTCGTCCATGATGAGGTTGATTAAGAATAGAGAGATGGGACACCATTGTCGGAAGCCGCTAGTCGTTTCGAATGAACTTGGTAGATCACCGTATACCCTCACGCGACCGTAGGTATGTGAGTGTAATGCTCGCAACAGGTTCACAGACGTGAATCTTGTAGTAGTGTCATTTAATCGCTCCTCCACAGAGCCGGACGTAGAGTCGTGCTCCGTGACATTTGGGACGTAGGGTGTGTGCCGTTATGCGACGAGTCGTTTGTGTTACACATCTTTAAGAAGACACTGGTTGTAGTAATCTTCGGGAAATCAGCTTAATTCTGATCGTTTCTGATGTCTTAGCTTCGGTAGTGGTGCATTGTCTGACATCGGTTCCCGAGATTAGGGTCTGCGAAAAGTGGGCCTGCTTTTGCCTAGGTTGAGATTACACCGAGCAAAATCTTATCCTTCCCCGATTAGTCGAAACGCGCTCGAAATGTGCGTGCGACTCGGTAAACTGAGCTGCGCTATCTATTGATGCATATGTAAATGTTAGCTAGTCTCTTGCGGCCCCTGTACTCGAGTACATACGGTCGCCGAGATTGTACAGTGAACTATCAAGTTCATTCGCGACGGGGGACGGTGTTCGTCAAGGGTCCCTCATCTCTATTCTCGAGCGGTGGTAGTAGTGAACTAGATATTGTATAAAAGGAAGTTGATATTGTTGACCATTTCATTTACCCGAATAGCTTAACTAATGATTGTAACATTTTGGTACTAGTAAACATTCGTGCATCCAAGGCTCGGGCGGTGTTTACTAGACTGGAGTTTGTATACTCAAGAAGTTTGTTTCTTAGTGCATTTTGGCCATTGACTATTGCGCAGTTTCGCTAGGATTGTTGACCGTGTTGTCCCGTAGCCATCACCTCAGTCCAGTGACGATGAAATTTTCACTCAACGTACCCGACCGTCCATCAGATGGTTGTTCTTGTTGTATTCAATGCATACCAGCGCATATATAAACTATAGCGAGTGGAGTTCTTTACCTTGGCTCGGTTGAAGCTACCCCGAAACTAGCAGTGCTTATCTCCAGTTTTCAGCTTGTTAGTACTTTCGATAGTCAGGGTCGGGAACATTGTGACCAGTGTTTGTATTCTTATATTCACTCTGTTTGATCTTACCATTTTTAGTTTTCCCTTCTCCATTGCCACGCTGATTGTTTTGTTTCTCGGTCAAGATGTTGATTACTGATCGGCATCACTAGTGAACTGGCAGGTGGCTTTCACAATTATTGCCATACTTGGCACAAATTAGATTCCATTGTAGCCGTGACTGGAGTGGTTTATGGAGTCTACTTGCCTTCAGTTGTCTATATTTTTATGCATTTTCGGCACGTTGGAGTTTATATAACTGCCATGGGAATCAAATCGAAAAAGAAGACCGCAAAGGTAAATGCGGTAAAATCCAACGTGATGGTTTTCCATGCTTATCTTTCAAGTCTAATTGTCTACAATGTTTCCTTGTTTATTTATGGTTGTTCTACTTACCGAAAGTCCAAGTCGATGTAGTGTACCTCGGGTTCTTTGTCACAGTATCCGGTCGGCGAAAATCGGAGCGAAACAAAACCATTCATAAACCGCTGGAAGTCGATGACTGCCGTTCTAGTGCATACACATTTTCATTACTTCATATCAAGAATAACCCTCCCTGTTTCGAATAGCGCTGATGATTAAAATATTCGGCTCCTACACCTCTGCTAGTGTACACTGTCTTATGGTGGAAGGAGGGCACTATGGGCCCTTTTGCTGATGCGTCACACTAGCTGCGACCAAGCGAAGACAGTGTCAAGGTCGTGGTGGGTATTCGTTCGGCAAGTGTTCACTCCGTAGAGTGCCACAACAGACTGATGGTGACATCAGTCTATTGTGGCACACTCTTGACACTGCGCCCGCTTGTCTTCGGCTGTTCAATTGTTGAATGTAAATCTATCTTATTTACAGCTAACCAGCAACATAATAGCCTTTTCGTTGTCCGCAAAATGAGATTACTCCAAGGCGCATACACGCT
Organism: Fasciolopsis buskii; assembly: GCA_008360955.1. Lineage (NCBI taxonomy): Eukaryota > Metazoa > Platyhelminthes > Trematoda > Plagiorchiida > Fasciolidae > Fasciolopsis > Fasciolopsis buskii. Next base: position 5,957 of record LUCM01003854.1, read on the forward strand.
TGCCCCTATTTGAGTCGACTCCAAATGGCAAATATCAGACACGCCGATTGTAGCCAATAAACACGGTGTGACAAACGGTGGGTTGACTGGCGTTAAACGACCAACCAATAGCTGCCGACTTAGTACCGCGTCTACCTTGTTAAATTCTTGTTTGCTTCTATGCCACTTGAAGTTTCAGGTCTCTTGGTGTAATTTCTTCGTCCTTTTGATCTTCGAGTCTGTGGGGTAAACTTCTATAGAATTCATGATACCTACATGTTCACAAAATGGTGTTCATTTGATTCTTCGCGGAATATCTCGTACATCCACTGTAGTTTTGCTGGACCCATGTTTCACAATTGTCCAGTTTATCATTAGCCGTAGCACAATATGTGAAGTAAATATCCAATTGACGTAGTAGTGGCAATAACATTAATTATAATAAATCGTTCTGTCTTGTATGTTCGGAAGACCAAAACCGTTTTTCACAATTCTCAAAGCTGTGAGTTTCGTCACACTAAAGAAGGAGTTCATATTTGTCGATTTTGTTTGTCCAGTAAAAACCATCGAGTAAAAAAAGTGCCAATAATGTGCACATCTTCAGTTGTCTGTTTTTCACAACTGTCAACTCGCCATTATCATTCAATGTTATCGGCTGGTTAAATTAGTTCTGTTTAACTTCGTAAATCATGGACTTTGTAAGATAAATTAGTCGTGGTTTGTCGGATGTGTGAAACAGTCAGTTCATGAGCCGATGCAGTTGGTTGATCTGGCAAGCGAGAAGAACATCCAAGGCAAATCAAGCTTGTTACAGTCTGTAAACCACGTGAACAAGATTGTGTGCAGTGAAGTACAACTTGTTGCCTTTTTACTACTCAGTTCAACCGGTACTGTCGTAGTGTGTGTCTGTGTCCGTGCGAGTGGGTGTGTAAAAAGTGCTCAACGATCAACTCATGGCGCGCTTGTGTTGCTTTATCTCCCTGTGGCTGCCTGAATCGGGAACGAGGGTATGTTTTGAGTATTTTTCAGTTTTTGTGCAATCCAAGTTCTGCACCATAGCAATTTTAACATACGGAATGAGCCAAATATTCTTAACAATCCGGTTGAAATTTAATTCCAATTTTAGTCACTAGCCTCGCGCCTCAAAGGACTCGGGACGGAGAATTCCCCTTCCAACACGACCGGCCCACAGTCACTGTCAGTGCTCAATTTTGTGAACCCTACCGTTGTCAGTTCCAGCGATCTAACCAATCCCGGCACTGGAACCCCGGAATCCGCTAGCGCCACCTCACAACAACCCGGTGACAAAACCTGATCTTCTCCCCACTGGATTGTCGATATCAACTCCGCTAATCACCATGTCGCCCTTCCTAAACCGTAGATGTCGGTACAAATGACAGTGGCACAACCACTACCAACATTACCACAGCCGCCACAACAGCACGATGTCCACTGGCAACACTGCAATGATTCGTCCATATCCTTCGTTCACTTCAACTTGTCCATTGAACTTGTGTTCCTTTGCCCTTTGGGCAATTACACACATGTCATATTCATGCCAGCCCCGTCACATGTGCATTCTCGTCGTGAATATTTCCTCCAACCTCCTGTGCGCATGCGTGTATAGCACGTCAAGCCCAGGTGTTCGATCGGTGTTCGTCCACCACTGGCATGTTAGTCAATCTGGTTTGAGCAAGTATCCGTTTGTCACAGATTCGATCAGTTGACTTGGCTGCTTCAACTCGATACATACATTTGTATATCGTACGCATACGTTCGTAAATGGCAGCTCGTCGGTGCCATTGGTTGACTTTTGATGTTGCTGACATCATTCGTCTTTGTCGCAGCTGTGGCCTGTGTGTACTTATTTGTGTGCGCACCCGTGTGTGCGGGGCGCGCAGTTGTTTATGCATAAAGTAGCTCGTTTCCATTATGTCAGCAGATCCTCACGTGAGCTCTGAAAAAGTAGCCACGATCGACTTAGCGATAGTAGCGGCAGCATTCAATCTGTGAAATGTCTATCGATTACCTGTTCGGATCTATCAACATATCCAGACACGTATGCTCCAGCAAAGACGCACGCATTTAAACGTAACACGATGCTTGTTATTTTTGTAAATGATTCTCACTCACTCAACTAGACTGGTGGTTGCATACTCTTGTTAGTTGGTCACGCGCGAGCCGATCTATCTCTATTTTGGTTTTGATTCCCCGTCCTATGTTTTCCAGTGAGAGAGAAAGAGAGCAACTGTGTTACACACTATACTGCCAAATTTGCCCACTTGGGGTGATCGCTTTCATACGAGATGAGCATATTCGTGCCTGTAATCCCTACCACAACCTCTTTTGAGTTCGGTTCTTCTATGTCCGGATCCGCCAGGAGGTTTGCGGCCTATTTGGGCTGAGTGTATCCAGCGTCGTTATTGTTTCTTTTATCTTCACTCACTACTGATGTTGATTCCCCCGATGTGGACGTGTCCGTTTGTGCATAATCTTCGTACTGTTCACGCATGGATTAGCGAACAAATGCAGTGGGGCGTTTGCCGTGAGTTCACCGTATTACCAGGACACATCGGGCAACACCACGCCACGCCGAGTGAGGTCTTTTGTCGCACAAAGTTAATCACGTGTGTCCTCGCACCAAATCTCCCGTCACACGTTTTTCAAGCCTTGGTTGTCTTCACACACACACACATGCATACGCTCATATCAACCATGATCTACATCTGGTGTTGACAGGCGGCCAATAAGCTGGCCACATTCACAACTGATTGACTATTCGTTCATTATCACCTGTTCTTGATAACTTTTTTTACATATATACAAAATCAATGTTCTCATTATTTTAAATGCTGTGCTTATTCTTTCATCGCTAGATTTCATGTCTCATTTCCAGGCGAATTCACTCTGCGATGATCATGACATGTTCAATGATCGTATATTCTATTAGTTCATATCTTCCCTTTTTAATACAATCTGTGGCGGCTCGTTGCCACACTGATACTCGAACTATTGGGGTGGCGATTTCACCCGCGTTTCAGTCTGCCGCCACGCTCTTGTGAAATTTCAGGTCATCCCCCGGTCCTTTTTTCTCCGTTCCTACGTGCGCTGTTGTTTTTCACGTCCGTACATACACAAACACCCGCTAGATATCTGATAGTTCGATTTGTGACTAAGAGTGTACTCGGTTCTGTATTTCCCCCTTGTGCCACCTCATCGTCTCGAATGTGTTTGGATATTGTTAAGTCAGCGCTACCAGCTCGAGCTCCATTACTCGCGTTCCTTTTGTTACGTATGGTTTTGTTCCAGCATGATTTCTCCTCCCTGAGCCATCCCTCGCTAATCGGTATACTGATTGTTTTTTCACGTGTTTGAACTCCGGGGTGTTCGCTGTGGTGTCATCGTCATTCACGTAGTCTCTTGTCTCTTACCACATTCTCCGTTGACCGGGCTACATCATGGTGATGCATTAACATACCTCCGAATGAGTCATTTGATATGAACGATCGCATTGTTTTGTTCATTTTCATCTCGTTTTGGATGTAAGTTCCATATTGTTTTTGTTCCCTATCTCGCGCTCGATGTGTCTGTGCGCATATTCTTCACCGAAAGTCGGCTCTCCCTCTTCTACCTCGACCGTTTCCACTGCTCTCTTTGACGAAGCGCGGACGCCGATATTGTTCCAGTGCATTATGTCCCCAACGATTACCGTGTTGTTCTTTCAGTCGGCATTTGTCGGATTTGTACTGTTCCCGTTTACTATCATATTCAAAGCAGACGTCGATTTTCAGCCAGTCACTTGCAAGAAGCTGAATGAAAATAACCATCTTTGTGCCGTACTGCATTTCTCTTTCACATTCACCAAACTCCAACTAGCCATGTGTGAATAGAACGGCCGATCTGACGTTGATATTGCTATCCTGTTTTGATGTCATCTATTCCATTGCGCTATTCCGTCCGTACCATTGTTACTTAACCTCTAAGACTGGTGTATAATTGCGCAAACAGGTAGGTTGGCATCTTTGGCTCCTAATTCCCTCTCTTTACTTCTCTTTCTATCTCTCAGACCTTTCTGGCCGTAAGTTAACTTACACTATGTGTTCCTTTACAATTGCCGGTCGAGTATGTTACGTAGCACATAACCAACTATGCAAGCTAATTTTGGCTCATTTTGAAATAAAATACGAAAAAGAAGTCTGATAATGAAAAGTCATTATATACCTTATCGATTTTGATATTGTCGGTCACTCTCCTCCCCCACATCGCCGTTTCTCTGTGTATTTCTCTTTCGAGGCAAAGATATTTAAGCACACTGATTATGACGAAACACATGTTAGCGCCTGAGTGGCGTGTATCGGGTGATGGCTGTAGAACAGCTCTGTACTGGTGACTAATCATTTGTGGTACATGTCAACTTAATTGGGCTTGGCGACCCCGGGTTGTCATTTAGTCAGAGGAGCTTTACAGTCCAATGCTTACCGGAATCGGACCTAACATCTTTGTAATTGAGACCTTATGTAGTTCTACGTCATCCCAAGTTTCAACGTCACGGTTGCCGCTCCCTTTCCTCGTGTAATAATGGACTCTGGTGGCTACGGTGAAGTGTACTTGTCAATTCGTCATCCGTATGCTGCACACTAGCTGCTCTGATGAATAGTATCAGCCAATCTACAATCACCATTTTCTCTAGAAGTTTTGCACAGTGGGTCACGGAATGGGAATTAGAGCACCTCGAAACAGGCGAACTGCACTTTGATAGATCATCTCGAGAACGGTGAACGGGATCTGCAGCCGCATTGACTCCAAGTATTCCATGCTCTGGCACATGTAAATCATATTGTTCGGTGGATGCATCGTTCAGTTGTGTGAAAGTTGCAGTCAGCAATTAGTAGACTTCTGTGTTAGGTTTCCAAGTTTCCGGCAAACCAGGAAAAATAATAAGGAATAGGAGAAAAAATAATAGACCACAGGTTGCTCTATGCTTAACATTGAAGTATTGAAATCTCATGATAGGAATCGTCGAAGTTTCTCTTTTTCGCTATATGACAGGTGCGTTTCACTAGACAGTAAATTCCATGGTCCGTAAAAACTCTGGAAGGCAGGGTGACTATATATATATATATATATATATATATATATATATGTATATATATATATATAGTGAGAAAGTCGTTCCACAGTTGGCACTTATGATGTGGCGAAATTTGTCGGGATAAATCCTGCAAGTTATGTTGGACTCATTTTTCACACTCATCCGACAACAGAGTTGGCCGTTACAGTTTGTGATACGTTGTTGGCAAGCGGATAAAATGAAGTCAGTCCTGGGTTCAAAAATACCTTGGTGTTATTTTCCTGGTTACCCCAAAACCGCATCAAACTGCTTCTATCTTTGGTTAGCATAATTATATCAGAATCGAGGTAAAACGAAACTGAGAAAATAAACAGGCGAGCCAGTACAAATGGAAAAGGCCCGGGTGACGAGTATAGTTGAATTTCCGGGGCAACTAAAGAAAACAGTTATCCAGCAGACCAGAGCAACGCGCGAGGAAAATAGAAAATCCTCTGAGACGAACAATTGAACGTCTCACGAATCAAAATAAAAGCTGCGCAGATTGTTTTCGATCACTGATTGTATTCCCAAGCAGGCAATGATTCACACTTCCAAAGTCAGGCTTCACAACAGATCAGTGGGAATGCTCAGCTGCCAAGGTGGCGATCCATTTTTTGCAGATGTGAAACCGAATCACCGTACAAGTTCATTCGTTTTGATTTTTTTTTAATAACTTCTATATAATTGCATCTCATTTGCTTTGCCTCTATGACATTAAAGAGTAAACAGTCAGATGGCGCTAATATCGCGAGTTTTTCAACTTTTAAGAGCCGAAATTTATTCTACTCTCCACTCCCTAAATCGGCAACCGCACTGATACCCCAATGATCAGCAAGGGCCAGTCCCCTGAAAGCAACGGCGCAAAGTTAATCACACTTTCGAATCCTATCCGAATAACGTGAGGAAAGGCACGAAGAATTGATGGGTATCCGCTAGCTCTGAGTTCTAACGCAGCGGTCATTCACGATGATGCATCGTTATCGATAATCATGTCTATAGTTGATCAGCAGTCGCTTGTTCTCATTAGCTCTAACGAGGACACCAAATTTGGCCCGACGCAAAATCGCTTTTTATTGTCGAAAGCTTGTCTGATTTGTTTGCCAGTCATTGGTTTCATTGATTTCACAGGTCAGTCCCTAATTCGTCCACTTTGTTTGCTGGTTTTCAGTCTCACGTGACTATAGCCGCTTTTATGTGAAACGAGGACTGTTCATTCTAATTGGATCGACTGGGTTGTGGGTGTTCTTATTGTTCAATCACGATTCGATATTGGTTGGTGAATGATAACCAATTAGATAGCATGATATCGTTCTAGTTGTGCTTGCGAAACTAGCTGGCGCAGCTAAACCAAATCAGCACATGATTATCACTTTCCGACCGTGGTCTATCCTCTTGCGGCCTTTGATAGTCAGTAAAACTGCTCGATTGGGCTTTGTCACCGTTAGGACAATAACGACATTTCACACCATGTCTAGTAGTGAACAGAGCGAAGAATTTGTCTCGCTGAAATTGTATAGCTTTTAAACTTGAATTCGTAATAAAAAATTCACCTACTAACGATAACTTACGACTACGGACCGTCAATACTCACTTGAGTGATTCTGCCTCGAGCCACAGCTGAAGACAATGAAAAGCCTACAGCAGTTGAGAGGCAAGTCTGCCTCCGGGGTTTTACCCACAAACCGTGCGGTAATATACAAGTTAGAGGAAACCCCGGTTGGTGGAATAAATTCGGTCCAATGGCTTTGAAGACATGTTCGAACTTCTCGATTATCTGTCGCCACGGTTTTCATTGGTTGGTTGTCATCACAGGTTGGCGCGAAGCGCCTTCTTGAAAGAAAGTTTAGTCAATAGGAAGAATCCGGATTCTTTCTTGAAAAAATGAGACCATGCAGACGACTGAGAGTAGCAGCGTGAATAATTGTCACCCATACTCGCCTTGCAACAATGTAGTTCCATTAACCGGTAATGCGACATGCCGCTGTCTTCAATGTACTCCGTCAGAACACGTTTACATGCGCAACAACTGATCTGACTTGAATTCATAGCTTTCAAAGGGTGATGGAAACATTTCAAAGATCATCAAAACGTTTGTGGTAATATCGTGTGAGATGAGCTGATAAATTTGGATAGCATGCGAGTACAATAGTATGGTGCGCTGAACCCGAAACGTTTTGTCAACTCTTCTTTGCGATTACGGGGCTAACTGATTCTCAAAAATTTAGACTACTTTCGTTGCTTTATTGAGCTTTCCCGGGTCATGGGGTTCCGCACACTTATAGTGGTAGTTTGCTTTGTAAACTCGTATTGAATTCTCATTCCGAAGAATATTCCAATGAGTCACAATTTTCGCTAACAGTGATACTCCGCCAAACGGCGTCACGTTATCAAAGGTGATAGATATTGCCCAACAATGGAAACGTGAAATCCCTAGACACGGTTTCCGATCGTGCTAGAAGCATCTTTCCACGTAACACCGAAGTTAGAATCGAAGTAGTTGGCTATAGTGGATATTCTAAGCGATAAATAATGCGTGTGCTAATGTTTGTCTTGCAGTTTCATTATTATGGTTCTTTTATTTGGTGGTAACTAAACCATGAAAGAATTGTCAGTCACTGGTGGCGCCGTGATTTCAAGGCGAGCTCACCATGAAACAGTATTTCTTGGCAATCCGGTTTCCCGTATTGCAAGAATAGTTAAAGAATATGATTTGGTATCTTCCGTAGCTCGAAGACCATTTGTTATATGTAGTCAATGATTGTTTTTGAATTGTAGTACGAAAATCCGCTACTGGAAACACTGCGTATTATTATTACTACATAATCTTTACCTAGTCACTGTATTATTTGCGTTTGCTTGAGCTAAACACAAAGTATTGAATTTTAAATTGTAAATAGATAGGAGTTAGTTCGACTTTCTCCAGTTTACTGAGATACCCTCGACACAATTTGTGTTGATGTGTTCACACGTTTGTCTGTGTACACGTGCTTGTGTTAGTATCAATGCATACGTATTTGTATCCGTGCACGTTGGTACGTATGCATGGCGGACAGTAAAAATACCACATTCGTCCGTCTAACAAACCACTGTGACTAATTATTTCCGAAATTGTCACTTATTAACCTAATAGCTTGTCTTCATTTTCTCTCTCCACCGAACTTTTCATATGAAACCGATAAATGTGTGATCGACCGCGAATTGCGAAGACGTGTCCCAGAATCAGTTTGCTCGTCGTCCGCCTTGTTGACAATTGTACACGGACGCACACACACACACGTGGGTTTTTGGCTCACATGACCGAACATTAATTCGACGGTGCGTAGCCCCCTGGGCAATCACGCGACTGACCGGTCCGGTAGCCGATCCCGTAGTTTTGACCAAAAGGGTCGAAGATTGCATAGTTAACTGCATTCGACCTTGTGGTGCAAAATCACAAAATTCATGGCCTAACTAATGGGTTGTTTGGCTGATTTTTTTTCGTCGCTAGTTTGTTGACTTGTTCAAACGCTTTTGGCTTTTGTTTTTTTTTTAAATCAGCAAATACAATTCAAACAGCTCAAGTTCACGCCACTCTAACCTATGCACACTCAGACACACGCACAAGGATAAGTCAATGGAAGATTGCACATCACAAGATGATGTAATTTTGCCTACAGAAATAAGGGGAAGTATTCTGATTCATCCCACGCATCCTCTGCACAACGATCTCTCAAAATGCCACTATCATATTTTAGCACGACCCACTTTTCTTTCCATACGCTTTAGAAGCAATATCCGTAGAAAATACATTGTCCCGTATTTAATACGCATTTTGACAAACCCTGACCGTGTTTCAACAACAGCAATCTGAACAACCTATCATAATGTGCTCAGGACATTCCTCGATGAATTTTTATTTCCTTTTTGCGAGGTCATTCCTACAAGGCCGACGGTAGCCAAGCGGCTGAGGTCGTGGTGTTTGGACCTAAAGGTCGCGGGTTCGAGTCTTCCAACCGCCGGTCAACTTCCCCACTTGGCATCCCTTTGTTGGCCGCGGCCCTCTTCTTGAAAAATGATGTTCATTGTTGTTTCATTATTAAATGAAGTAAATGACAAAGATAGAAAGGTGGTACGTGTAACATTTTTTTATTTCCCCCCACGTTTTTTTACTGAAATGCGACATTACTTTTGCACGCAAAAATCTGTACACTACAATGCAATTAATGGCATACTACCTGAAAAATCAACTCAAAATAAGTTATAATTAGTTGAGAATGATAATCAAAAATCCGTCGTTTACTGTCATGCCTACTAGCAAGTTGCAAACAGCGCCTGAGACCCAGCCAAAACATTGTTACATTTCTAAGGCTGTAGTAGGAATCATCTTTCATCGTTTAGCGACTAGAACCACTCTTGTTGCGTTTTCATCTTTCTCCCTCTGTTTATCAAAGCATTATTGTCACCTTGACAACGGTTGGTGGCAAACTAATTGGCTGACGAATTGCGATGAGGAAATTGATGAATGTTCACCGTCTCACTGTTGTATGCCAAGCCTCTGAAGACGAAATAGTGCTGTTCTTTTGATGCGTGAAATCGTGCCACGTCGTATCAGGTTGGAAAACCGATCTGAAGCCTTTTTCAGTGGAGGGAAGATTGGCACCGGGAAACTGGATTGGCTCAATTTCACTGAGAACGGAATAACTAATTTCAGAATTGATGATTCAATAAAAGTGAATAGGGTTAAAATGACGGACACATGCTTTCAGTGCTAGGCTGAACGGTTCGCAAAAGAACTGCAATTCTTTCAAGCCGTTAGACTGTGTAGGGCTGCGTTTTGTGTGATGATTATAAGTAGCCTTATGAGTTCGCTAAGAAATGCCTGTTATACATACTCTACGGTCCGAAAGTCCCAAAAGTTTCGGTTACGAATGTTCTCATCTGGCTAACTCCAGCTGTTACTTTACTTCGTACAGACTCCAGTGACACGAGCAGAATTTACGAAATTGATGCGAGGATCAGACCAATCCAAAATGGCTGATGATCATCATCTATACCAAACGGGTCTGAGCTTACGTGGAAATCAGGCGTTGGATCACAGACGTGATTCATTGCACCACCAAGCCTTCTTCCTCATTGGCTCGCTGTTTCTATTCTTAATGAGATTCCACCTTGACGTGAACTAGGGGCTTGACTGGATCCGCGAATCGAGGAGTCATGTAGGATGTTGTTCCCGTAGGCGAAGATACGATGACTTAATGTCACACGAAATTCAATATCAGAAATTAGTTGGCTTAGCCAGCATCTACCCGTACACGACCGACGAATTACCTCCAAGAAAAAGGTCACTGAAACAAAAAAGGTTGAGCAACGCGATCTAACGATCAAAATGACTTCAACATGTGGCCGTCAGAGGATTTAGTGCACTTCAATTGGTAGTCATTGTGTAGTATTTGTACCTGAAATCCTAATATGGAATTCACCAGCTCGTAGCAACGCATGGATACGGATTACCAACGGCAATCGATTGACTCCAATCCAAGGTACGCGACTGAGAACAATGAGAAGTTGGGTGACACATCTGGAGTGCAGTTGATACAGCCACTAAGCTTGCACCAAATGGTTGTTTATGGTTGCTCCCTTACAGCACTGTTCGCACGGAAACAAACGACTTATAGTGATGATCGATGATAAAATAGTAAGTCCGAAAACTATACAGAAGAAAAGTCTAGAATGTAAGGACGCAAAGGACCGCGACAATGAGTCAAATCAACTGCTCTCTCCAACCATTACCTGGTGGGATCTTTTGAACCTCAGCCCCATAGTCTAGCTGTACCTACACGTGATAATCCAGTTAACGTTTTCCTACTTCTCCTGATGTCATCAAACAATCTTCTGACCATTATCTGGCTCGAAGAACAGAGTACAGTGAAGCGTTTTTTCTCTTGGCATGCGCAAAGTATGTCCTAATCATCTGTACCTATTCTGATTCGCTGCCTGTTCTAATAACTGTACCCTAGGATCCAGTACTTGACATCTGACCTTTGATTTACTCAAAAATGAGGCCACCCTATTCCGCCGATAAAACGAAGACAGTGGAGTTCAATCACTGAAAATTTTCTCATCTTCTGCTCTCAGCGACCGCGTTTCGGAACCGCAGGGCAATGCCAAGCTCACTGATGTCGTGTGTACACTGGAGTCTTGATCGACAAACAAATGCCATAACGAACCCACGGATGTCTCCAATAAACAAATGTGAATCAGGCCTTTTGTAAACGCGAACATGATGGCCAAGTGAGGTACAACTGCACATGTAACTAAATACGTCCACCTCAATTAGTTGCTCCATTGCAAGACCAAGTTTCGGCTTTGAGTCAATCCAGTCCTACAAAAACACCTCACAAGTTCAAGGTGCAAAACACATTCCAAACAGACACAGTCCCGTTCAGACAATCGAGAATAATCTACAACTTACTTGGGTCTTCACTCAGTAGTACAACTTCTTCCGCATATTCAGGAACACCCAGCTGGTAGTTTGAGGAAATATCAATGTCACTAAACTCAAATGAGGATAGGGCTATGTTCACAATCAACCCAATGATAAACTGAAAAGAAATGGTGAACGTGGGCAACCCTGGCGAACACCACTTCTCGTCGTAGTGAACTGAAGTGAAACATCGTTGTAAGCATAAACCCCGAATTTCACTGTTCGCATGCACAGATTGGATGAGTGAAATGAATTTCTCTAGAACACACGTCAGTTAGAGTGAGTGCAAAAGAATCGCACGATCGACTAAATCGAACTCCGTTTTCAAAATCGTAGTTCCACGGACCATGTGCCTATTTCCGAAGATTTGTTGCAAAATGGAATTGTTTGCAATCCAGTGGAAACCGGCTTGGTTCACACGTCTATAACCTTCGCAAGTACTAGATGAACGGCGGTGGTTAATGTCCCAAAGCACGAGCGTTCGAAACCGGATTGCTGGACTCAAGAAAAGTAAAAAGAGAATGGGGTTGTGTCTGGGTTAAGAAGATTGATTATGAAAGTGGTATCTTGTATGTGCGTTTCCTGGATAGCACACTCGTTTCAGATTTTCAAGGGCAGCCTATTTCCTTATTCATTCGGGCGCTTGTACATCGAACCGAGAACTTCGGTTTAAGTAATGCATCCCAGCTATCTATTCTCCTTTTGCGAGTGATTCCATAGAATGGTCGGATCGCAATTCGTGATGGAATCTTGCTTTCTTCTTCCATTGGAAGGACGGAAATTGGAAGCATTCCCGGTAGAAAGAATACTCGAGGTATTCGGACAATCCATATTTCGTGGTTGCTCACACCGCAGAAGAGGTTTTTCTTTCGATACCCTTACCGGAATCTTTGATTCAGTAGTCTCACCCGCAGGCAGTGGGGTGTCAACCCAACACCGGAAGAACCGCGACTGGTGTGATACAATCGGTCCAGTGGCTTTTGACACATGTTTAAACTTCACGGTCGCCTATCGCCACAGTTGTCCTTGGCTATTTTCATACGCAGGCTAACGCAAAGTTGTATCTTTTTTGTATCACGTGGCTTGCGCATAGACTTATCCCATATTAGCTCTCGAATCTGGGTACTCTTCAAGCTACAGGGCACTACTCCAACCTCTTTAGCTTGTATTGTTAGATGTATGAAACTGAAGACCTAATGTTAGTTTGTACACCAGGGAAACCAAACTAACATGCAAACAATAACCAGATTTTACCTGGTCCATCTGATCAAGGTGCTTCAGTCAGCTTCTCGTGTCTGGCTAACGCCCCACTAATCGAGTAAGTCACAGGCTTCGACTAAGGTTCCCAAGGAAACCACTTATTTGTGGTGTGAATAGCAGCAACCTACCGTTTGTCCAAATATGTCACCACTCAATCCGGTGATGATCCTGCTGATATACCTTATTTTTTCATGGAGTCGTGAGATGTGTCACGAATGGTTGCTGCTCTGCTGATGTAGGACTGGGTGAAGCGGGTGATCTAAATCAAAGGCAGTGCCCAATTGCAAATTTTTACTTAGCCTGACCAACAAACAATGACTTCGATCGATTAAGCTCATGACCGCTTCTGCATGAAGTGAATGCTAACGAAAGTCCCGTCTGGAGTAAGCATTAACGAAGTGTGTTTGGTGTATAACTATTGAAAATCGATCACCTGACCTGGTCAACTTATTTTTAGGTCAAATGTGATTGTCGACGACGCGTGTGCATGTACCTTAGAGTTCCGCGATGACAAGAATAGTGTAGTTAGATGCAGGTTAACTGTGAGCGGTTTTTGTGGAGAGGGTGTGGTTGACGATAATATGAGCCTGGAGATTCTGGACTGATCTGGTCTTACCTTTGTTAAACGCAGTTACTGGACCGATGGTACCCGGAAAACCATGAATCTGTATATCATTCATTCTTAGTATCATGGTATGGATATAGTCCCATGATCATTTCGATAGATAAACGTGGTTATACAAATCAAAGTTGAGTTGGTCATTTACTTGTGTTTCCTGTTTGAGAAAAGTCATGTAGTTCCATTGTAAACAACACTTCGGGAACTTCGAAGTTCTGTATGAAAAGTCCACGCCCAAATCACATGGCACACCTTTGCGCTATCCTGCATAGACAAATAGCCAATCAGAACTGTGACAGCAGGGTACCGTGGATTCAAAATTGCCTCAGATGCTATTAGATCGTATGCACCCGACCACTCTGGATTTCTCCTAACGTGTTTTCTAACGGTTGTGGTCTTCTCACCATTTTCAGTCGCCTGACTTGGTTCGGAGCTAGTCCAGTGCTCGTTAGTAATCCGTATGTGTGTGTTCCTGTGAGTGGCTGCATTTCGTGGTACATTTTTTTGATAAAAAGTCATATGTATAGCAGGACTCTCCTGAGTAACAATCAAGTTCACGTTTCCTTGAAAACAGTTTCTACGATCTGTGTGTTCCAACTCAATTTCAATCGGAAAGCACATCGAGAACAACAATTAAGGTTTCATTTAACGTTATTGTTTACCAGTTTATTTGAATTCTAACCAATGCATGAATCAGTCCGTTTCGATTCATTTTGTTTCAACTTTTTACTCATTTTGTTTGTCATTATTAGTGTACCTTATTTCGGGAGGAGTATTCAACCACTGAAGGCCTTTCGACTGAGGTGGAGTAGCTTGAACTGGGGACCTATTGGTCGGAGTTCGCGAAAGAAGACCGATCAGTCGAGTGGGAGATGTGATATTCCCAATCTGTTATTGCGGACAATCACTTACGGCGAAACAACATTACACTGACTCCATGGTTTTTTATACTGGGATGCGTGCCGCGATCGTCTTGTCACTTTCTCTTCTTTGAAAATTACCACTGAGCACATTGAGAAAACACAAGTTGGCGAACAAGCTCGTTTTCAGTGATTCGTACTCATGCCATTACATTACTATATATATATATATATCTTGACAAAAAATTTTCACTATTAGAAGGATTGGATTAGTCAGACAAAAATATGGGTGGGGAAGGGATTTGTGGTGTTACATGCTTAACCTGAATACACAAGTATGTGTTGTATTAATTGTTTTTTCTGTCTAGGGTTTGTATTGGGACGGAGGGTGGGCCAGGGTAGTTGAAGCGCAACCACAAATTGTTTTTGAGAACAAAGTGGAGGGTTGTGAAACGGACGGCGCCAACTTCCGCAGTGCTCAAGAGGCGACACTTTGCCAACCTGGATTGCTGACTTCTGACCCTTTACAGGGTTCCGAAAGCTTGCTGGGTTGATCGTATCAACAAGTAGATAAGCAAGCGATTTACGAACTATAATCCACTGAAAACTCATTGCATGAACATAAAACCAGATCCTTTTTTGAAAAAAGTCAACTGTCCGACACTGTTAACGACGGGTGACGGGAATAATGATCATCCGCGGTGCCCACTAATGTTTACTAGTGGCAGAAAGTTCGGTAATGGAACGAAAATACGAACCGTAGTCCAAATACTGTCAAACGACTGAACGATCTGTTTCGCCCTAGTTGGGTCACTATGTTTTGCTCTATCAAACAACGAATATGTCTCAAAACGATTTTGACCGGGTCCAGATGTCCCAGTATGAGGTGAATCTACGGCAAACTACTTCAAATTCCAAATGCTGTAATCAGCATTGTGTTGATGGGCGGATTGAAAATGATTTGTACTTATGTGATATCACGTGTATTCCGTTACTGGGTTCCAGAGTAGTCTGGTCTGAAACTAGGATACGAATTGGACGTGAAATAGACTGTATTGTATACAAGGCGTATCCAAAAGCGGACAGCACCAATAAACTGGAATACAATGAGAATAACAAAGACTAGGAACAGCCAATCCTGAATATCACGCAGTGCTGCCTCGTATCTCGAATTCAGTGTCATTGTTGATTTGCCACCCGTATCGGAACTCAACAGCTGAATATTTTGCTCTGACATGTTAAAAATTCTTTATTTTTGGGAAAATCCGAGTGGAACAATGGAACCGTTTCTTTGAGACAATTAGTTAAATCTCTGGCTAATCCCTTACGAGTCAGCCGGTCACTTCCAAGCACCTAGGAGAATTCGGTGGCCATCCCTAACTATTCTTCTTAGTCGTGTTGTACAAACATTGGTTGAATCATTTTCTTTATAACAAGCAACTTCCACCGACCACCCCTTTTGAGTTATGCAATGCCCAAACACTGTCTGTCCAGTAGCGAGTTCAAGACCAAGATGAACGAACGAACGAGTGAAAGAATAGTGATCGACTATTCAATCGGTAAAGCATCGCATGCAATGACAAATTGTTCCTAGCAGAAAAGTACAATGACCAATAAAATCAATGAGTTTTCGTCAAATAAATAGTTCTAGCTCCATATCAACAGTACTGATCTAAGAATGAAAAAATAAACTGGACAATACTGTCAAATGTAACCAATGCACAACGAGGTCCCATACTTATTCTGGCATTAGTATGTCTCTAAAAGTATTATATTTTAAATAAGTGTTTTATAAATCGTCCAAAAAACCTACGGTTAATTAGATGATAGTTTGTCTTCAGTGTTTGTTGTCCGTTTTCTCTGCTAGATAAACTTTTTCTTTCTTTACTTATAGAAAAAACGAGCAATGAAGAGTTTGCCATTTGTGTAGCGATGTTCTTTTCCTAAAAAATGAAAACAATGGAAAAATCGCCGACACTTGCATTGGAGATGATGCTACAAGTGAATCGGCTAATTAAGATGAGAGTCTGAAATGAAAACTGGAGAATTCACGATGCCTTGGCTATGAGATATCTTTAAACGCAAACGTGGGTGATTTGAAAACACTAGGAATAGCAAATACCACAATTAAAGGTAATCTACGGAAGAAAAAGTTTGACCTCGCCTTCCCTGGGCCAGGAGTCTCGTGATGTTGAACTGTGATCAACCAGCCGTAATCGATACACAGAAGTGGAAGCAATCTGCTCTTGTCAAATCATGTGCGCGTTCCGAGAACACGAGCAAACGGAGACCATGTCATCGCACTGATAGTCAGTCTCCAGGTGACACAGAGTCACAACTTGATGTCAGCAATGGGGGATAACAAACCAAGTGAACTAGTCAACAATTGCCATCAACGAATCAGAGTGCGCGATCCGTGTTATACTACGAGACAATTTTGACCACACACGAAACCAAAAGTTAACCAAACGAGTGAATCAGGCGATGATCCGAGAAACCGATGAAATGAGCTGCTTCTCTAAATGCGAGTGCTTTCTCCAGAGCTAGTAGCAGCTGCTGGTGACCGATTAGTGCTTGGTGAGAGAGTAACGATTGAAGGCGTTTGAACTGACCAAACAACAATGCCTCTTACCTTTGTATTTAGACAATTCGCATAAACGGGTGTCATCTCAGAGTGTACACTTTGTAACCAACTAGTGTCCGTGGAATGCACATCTTTTAACACGGTCTGAAATCTTTAAAACGGTTTTGGTAGAGAAAAAATTCTCCAGACAACTATTCAACCTGTGAAATTCTTTTGAATGTGCGACTAGCGGTGACCAGCGTAGATTGTTTGGGAGCATGTTGTATCCAAATGTTACTAATTTTTATATAATAATATTCCACCAAAATGGGTAACCAACACAAATTACCCGTTTTGATAGTAATTGCGAGATGCTTACTAGAAAAAGTTGCGAATGAGTTAGTCATAATACTACTCTTTCAACAAATAACAAAGCAATAACTCCGATGGATATCAGTACTGATGATCTAATTGGAAATGAAAGGTAAACAATAAGGAAAAAGTAAGATTTAACTTTTCGACGAGATATGACCAGGTCATACACTTTTCTGGGCCCTTAAAATTAGGCACGTAAACGTGAATCGAGTTTCCAGTGCCAGCTACTGAACGCTCTCTCTCCCTCGATATTGTTCTTCCCGACTATCACTATGCGGACGAAGTTGTGAATCGTCTGATGACCTGAATGGAATTGATCGATGTCTTGTGCTTTTCCCCTGTATATGGATAAAAGTTGCCAATAACGATGAAAGTTGCTTCATTGGACTAGTGCGGTGAGTTCATCTGTGATTCGCGTGACACTGTGCGCTAAAACTTTGTGCCTACAGATTGTCTCGTAAGCCACGAAGAGGCGAAGGTCCTGCGTCCAAGATATGAAAAGGTCCAAATGCAATGAATAGTCAATATGCTCAGTGGTAATTTTTGAACAGTCAATTCTATTGGTCGACAAGAAACTCATCCAGAAATTTATCCCATTTAGTGCTTACTCAAAGTCCCGTACTGTCATTTTCATCATCGTTTGAAACTGGAATGCGTCCTGCTACTCGATGTTTCGACATGCATCAACCTCTGTTCACTGCTGATTAGTCTTTGATCACACTTTCGAATCCTTGACTGTTTGAAAGCATTTAAGCATTGTGTTGAAGAAAACAGACACGTAGTCCTTATGGTGACAACCATTTTCTACAATCACACTAAGATATCAACTTGTGCCGTTGTTATACACGGTTTGCACACGTGATGTGCCTATTTGTGATGTGGCTTGCCCAGGAAACGTGTTTATTCAGCTTATTTGTGAAGACTGTTGAAACCAACGCTATGCTTACTAAACGATATTTATTTTCTACTTGTATTTGATAGTAACCAATGCTTTTTGTTAATCTGTCTGGAATTCATCGCGGCCCACTGGCTCGAACAGGGTAATCAATTTTATTTTTTTTAATTGAGGTTATAATTCATGAAATATTCACATAGTCTGGTAGCGTGTTCGGCACGGCCAATGAAAGCCCGACAAGTTAAACTGAATATTTCGTGCATGTTGAGTAATAAGGGCTCAGTCGATAAGGATGAGTAGTAACTACAATAACACGAAAAAAGCAATAATATCAAAAGACAACCCGGGAAAGAATTACATTGACTGATTAGGTCTAGTGAGTCTACCCGGGACCAACTTTTATGCTTAGTCTCGGGCTGTACATGCGCGGGCCGCGCCGTGACTTGGTCAGGGACAGCCAGCAAGCAAACTGAACTGCTACAGCTCGACACTGCCACACTGTTTTGGGTTACCGGTGGAGCTGCGTTGGTTTTGCCTAACTACAGTGGGAGATGTCAGTTACGTAACTCTTTCCCGGTCGCAAGAAGAGGGGTTAACACCATACTTTTGCCGGTCTCATTCTTACCGACTGAGCAGCGAAAACATCCGAGGATACCATGCGTTTTGTTTGATAAGTGAACTGTCAACAAAAGGATGCAGCTGTCCGTCTAAAGCATTGTGATGTGGCTGATGTGACTCGTCGCTTGGGAATAAGTCATCGCTTTTTGTCCCGCATTCCAGGCACTGTATTCCAAGAGGGGCAAGAAAACCGCTGCAGTGACCACAAGGTCGACCAAATAAATGGCCTACCTTGAGATCCCGATCAGGCTTTGCAGACTTTCTAATAACGCACGCCCTTTGACTGGCTGCGCTACAATTCTGTGTCATCCTCTTTCGTTATTTTGTTGTTGAATATTTGGTTCGATTATAGTTTCCATTCGACGCTACAATCGCTCGGAATTACTTTTGTTCAAAAACCGTACCATTTCTCAACATATATTGGAATTCCATGTTTGCGCACCTAAACGAGGTTCTAATCGATCTAAAAGAGACGCTCGTGCTGGCTGCAAGACAGCTCTTAAATGCATCCTTCATACCAAGATGTCCATTCCGGCATTGTTGAGTACCAACATCCGCTCTTTACGAAAATATCAAATCTGTCCCTCACACGTCAATCACCGATTCATGTTCACATGTGCGTCATCCGCATGTATGAATCGCGGCTGAACCCGGATATCGCTGATTCACTCCTGTCGATGGACAGCTTCAGATTCCATCGGCAAGACAGCGTTTCGGACAAGAAGACTGAGGGCGGTGTGGCAATATGCATAAACTCCTGGTCTGGCAAGTCCGAAGTTGCTTATACGTACTCACTAAACGGAATTGATTGTCTCTTGATGCACTGTCATACTACGTCTTCTCGCCAAGCCGGTATAATCATAACGAGCCCCTTTTAGCTCGCAACAAAATATCGCATATTTTTTTACTCGTTTCTAGTATTTACTGTTCCTCTTCTTGAGGACAGTCTGCATATTATTGTGAGTGATTTCAATCATACATCTACCCTACCAATGACTGTGTTTCATTTGATTGATCTCTGCGTTTCTGCCATCAGAGGCGGTTTCATTTCAGATAGAGTTATTACTAACCACCCCGATTTATTTGCCCTGGAACTGCGTGCTCCTATTTCAAGTAGCGATCATTGTTTACTTCTGGTAAGGCCCAAGATATACTCTAGGTCAAATTTTCATTCCCTCAGGGGAAACAAATCAAACTCAAGTTCGCCTCCGTAACTTTTCACACAACAACCTTACACTTCTTCAAAAATTCCTCCTACAAGCAGCTGCTTGTTTCTGTTTTTAACCCGTGCTCAGTGACAATGTCAGACGTTTCACAGTGACGGCCAACGCAATCTTTGGTATCTGCTGTCCCATAGAAACAGTACGCGTCTCAAATGGCCTTATCTCCACTCAGAAACTGAAATCTCTAAGAATGCGCAAGGAGCTCTTCTACAGATTTCGTGATAACTCAAAGCTGAAATCCAAAGCATCGACATGACATTCGCCAGCCAACTCTTGAGTGGCAACAATCATCGACTCCTATGGCAAGGCATTCGACTGTTGTGTGGGAGGAAGAAGCAGCCCACGAAAACTTCTGCGGTTGTCGACAGCATCAATCGTGCTTTCATCCATTCTTCCACTTATACCCCGGTCATATTTGGTCTGGGTGATGATACGACATTTACAAGTTTTTCTAGGAAAGAGGTGCTCAATCTTCTCCAAACCACTAAATTTACCAAAGGGGGCGGTCCTGATGGTCTGTCCTCGGCTCTTTTAAGGTATGGCGCTACGGCTCTGATGGATGCATTTACTTCCTTAATTAACTCATCAATAATCTCACCTTCCACCCCTGACTGTTGGAGATCCGTCACTGTTATTTCCATCCCTAAATCTAGCAGTTCTATTGCTTTGGCAACACGTTTTCGCCCCATCGACTTAATGTCTTCTGGTTTTCAACCGACGGAGCGTGCTATACTTTAGCGCCTGCGTATTGCCATGTATCGTCCTGATGATCCATTTCAGTTTGCCTATAAATCTAACAGGTCCACTTTGGAGGCGGTCACCTCCTTCATTCATCACATTTGTAAGTCCTTAAATGCATCAATGAAATCCGTGTGTTGCGGCTTTCTAGACTATTCACGGGCACTTGATTCGGTCCCACTATCTCTTCTATTCCACAAACTGGAAACATTTGGTTGTCCCAGTTCTTTATTAGCATGGCCGAACCCAGTTCACACGAATGGACGGTAAAACTTCAAAACCGTTGATTAACAGCTCAGGCGTGCCACAGGGTGTTGTTCTTCCACCGTTTCTCTTCTCCACTTACATCAGCAACTTGTCAACCAGCTCGCCGTGTCATCTGTTTAAGTGTGCTGTTGATGTTGCTCTCTCTCAGTGCGTTTCGAACAACGGTGATTTTCAAAGGTTTCCGATAAACTATCTTCTGTTTACGATTTCTCTGCACGAGCTGGTTTAAACACACATCTAAATGATTCTAATTTCTGTTCTTTCTCCACATCTCTCGGTCGGCCTATCCATCCGAAATATCTTTCATCAACTCAAAAACACTTGCCACGGTTGATTCTGCGAAATATCTAGGACTTATTATTGCTAGGCTTCTGAAATGCATTTCTCACATTTCTGTCTGTGTATAGAATCTCCGGCTATTGTCATTTTAAATCAGAGAGCTTCAACACTACAAGGTGAAACAAAGCATCACCTCCCGGTTTATATACCAATTTGTTTTTTTAATCCTTCTTTACTGTTCTCCTGTTCCTTACCCAGGGTTACTTAAAAAAGGACTTAAGATTCTTCACCGGAGACTATCGATTATTAGCCATGTGTCCTTCATACCACTAACTGAATTGTCCCTTAATCCATGTGACCAAAACTTATTAGCATGTGAGAAATTTGCTCATAAAATTCTTTCTGATCCCACGCATCCGCTGCACAACGATCTTTCAAAGTGTTACTCTCGTATTTCTACACGATCCGCCTTTCGTTCTATATCCTCCAGAATCAATACTTATAAGAACTCCACGGTCCCATATTTGGAATGTATTTTGACAAACCGTGACCTGATTTCAGCTGAACTCCTGAACAACCTGTCATAGTGTGTTGTGAGCATTCCTGGATTTCCTTTGTATTTTTTTCGCGAGGCGATAAGTGCATCTGTATTCAATTTATTTCCTTCTTATTTTATTTTTACCCTTACATATTTTGACTGAAATGCGACACAGAATTCTATGCAATACAATGCAATACAAGCTACTTGAACCTATATGCAAGCCGACTGGGTCCAGCTGGTTAGACTCATCCATCTTCCATGGCTCCCAGCAGGTGAGGTTCCATCCCAGGCGACCGAGTGATTTCCGGCCTTCTGACAAACCTTGGATTACATTGTCTACGCTTTGTCGTTCTGCACTTCCTAGAAAGTTTGCACCAGCACTAGCCAATCATAGATCAATGATTCTTCTTTGAGCATGACATCCATCCATCCCATCTCACATTGTAAGATAAACACTTGTTTCAACGCCTAAGCACCCACTTTCATCATCTTATCGTTTATTCCTTCTTATTTTGGCTGCCTCGTTAATAATTCGTCGAATACTTCTCATTTCGGTGTTATTCTGATTGCACTTCCTTCAAATTAGAATGCTAACGCAGATCTAACAGCACGTGAGGCTAGCATGCGTTCTAAAATCCTGACGTCGGCTGGCGGCAGATTTCACCTAGTGAAACTGTATTTGACAGAAATGGAGAGCCCGTTCATGGTGGACGACAAAAGCTCAACCTTTGGGCCAGGTACTTCAAAGAGCAGCTTAGCTGGCCGTTTGCAAATGTAGTTTCCCCAAAGTGGATAAATATGAATCCCTGCAGGGCATTAGTTGAAACTCCAGAGGAATTGGAATTAAAGTCTAATATTCGACAGCTGAAGCAGATAAAATCGACTGGTAGCGCCGAACCCTCTTTCGAAACTGGGTAGCCATACATTGATAAAGACACTCACCTCTTCTCTCCTCAATACGTGGAAAAAGGTGCGCATTCTGTTATCATGATGGGAGCCACTGATTGTGCCCATTTTCAACAGGGGACAAATGCGATGGTTGTTGGATTAGTTCTATTCTGACAGTCACTAAAACTTTACCTTCGCTGACACCGATTCGCGAGGCCAACCTTCTCAAACAGCAGACACGTGAAAGTCGTACAGGACAGAATTTTCCCCTCATCAAGTTACCTGCAACTTGGCAAACACCGGCTCAAAATTTTTAATTTCTCTCGAGTTGAAAGGTGTCCGGTGGACTCTGTTGCTCGGGTAGCGCAATTCTGTACTCTTCATCGGAAGGGCATGCCAGAGAACCTACTATGAATAGTGTATTCTCATGCATCTGGCCACATACGTTGTGCGGTGAAATATCAAGTTCATTCGAAACGATTATCGATGCTTGCAAGGGCATCCCATCTCTCCGATCTCGTTCAATTTCATCTACGAAACAAATAAGAAAGGATATTCTTAGGTTCTTAGGTTGTAGATATCAAAACTGGAAATGTTGGAAACAGATATGACCTCGGTTACGCCAACGATGTCGTGTGTCTGTCCGAATCTAGGGGAAATGTGCAGCTTGCGCTAGACAGATTGACGAGAGCTGTAAAGTCAATCTGAACACAAACGGACGATCGTCGACCGTTTCGGTTATCTCAGCAGCTGATTGACGAAGGATGACAGCACGGTAGTGGACGTGAATATGCGTATATCCAAAGCTCGAACGTCTTACGCTGGACGGAATGATTTGTCGGGCGAACCTGATATTACACTGAAGTTGAAATGTTGTGTGTACTTTAGCACGGTGTGCCAAGTTCCGTTGCATGGTTGAGAGACATAGAGTTTTGTGCTCAATATGTCCGTGACTCGGAGGTTTTTGACCATCGATTTTCGTTCAGTATTGTTAGGATGATATGAAATACTCGCAGACCTAATACTAGGATTCTGGTTTTGACAACGATCTGTCAAGACTGGCCAAACTTAGCAAATTTCTTTGGTTGATATACTTGTTGCGAGCGGCGAACATTCGTCTATTATATCGTGCTTTATTTTTCGTAGAGGTCAGCAGGTTTCGTGATGATAGGAATTGAGAAAATATGTAGCGAACTTAGATAAATTGGATACCTCTTGTCTTCATGGTTGAGGTCCAAACGATTATTTGGCCAGTGACATGAAGGCACTAGAGAATGTGGCAGCGAACCGTGAACAGCGACGATCGTGCTATCATTTTCAGAAAGATTGATAGAATGCGAGCTTGTAGGGGTAGAATGCATTTCGTGTGTTGACTACTACAGTACTGTATAACCACCGCGCCCGAACTGGGACGCGAACCCGGGACGAACGATTCTGAGTCGAACGCCTTAGCCATTACGCTACCGGGCAGGCTCTGAACGGTTCGTCGAACTTGACCACATGATGATGTTGCACCTATCCGTTACTTATTTGCACGGTTACTGTCCGCTAGCTCACAGCGATCGACCCCTAATGATAGATGACTTCTCTGCAGGTGCGGTGGATATGCACTGCTGATGATTCCTAACAAGGATGAAGCAGCTGTACAGTGCTTCCATGATTTCTTTATGGTGAGTTGAGCCATGATATCACATGGTGAATTATTTCATGAAAACATTCAATCTCTTACTTCTAAAATGTACTACAGCATTCTTTTATTTCCCAACTCTGTTTAGATCAATTCTTTGCTCATTTTGCGTATTCACGGTTCCAATTGGTGTGTGGCGGTATCGAAGTTTTACAGAAAATTGATCATTTTCAGACATCAAATTCTCCAAGATCTTCTTTGATGCTTGATATCAGTTTTATGACGTTTGTTCTGTTGAGTTTGTTTTATCGTACACGAAATCCGTACTTTTCCGTTCGTGCTGAACTTTTCGAGAGTTCACACTGTCAAATCGCTTCGACCAGTCGGCATCTCTCTGCTGCGATTTCCGATCTCGCGTATTGTCGTGTCGGTGTTGCGTCCAGATCACGACAATACTATACAGTTCTCCCATCCGCTTGTTGGCTCAAGTCTTCTGTAGTCTGTCAACTGGACAGCTTAGTCGATTGCAGTATCGCGGTCAGATAGAACACACTTTTGGGGTGGCACTTCGAACGTCTTCCACAGGTGTGTTTAAGGTGGTTGAAAAGACTGATGAGTGGGACCGGTCTACTGTGTGATGATGTATAGGTCCCTGATTTTGCGTCAGAAACGCTTCTGCGACATTTCAGTTAGTCCTTTAGATTTACCTTGGTTAAAAATTTGGGCTGCCGCGGCTCTAGCCTTACCGTTATGTACTTTAGCTAATGCTGTTATCGCCCTGATCCTGGAGTCCAGGCCGCGCGACCAAACTGGGCTCAAGTTGGCATCCGTCTATTTGTGGTCAGACCAACTTTGTCATGTCTGTCCAGTCGTGAAGGCAGGTCGATCTCGTTCGTGGTATCTGCTCGCGTCCTGATTGATATTAGCTCGGGTTTGGTCTATCAAAATTGGCACTACTGACATGTTGGAAACCCCCTCACTGATGTTACTGTTGTTGCTGCAGTTTTCACCTATCGTGTAGGTGTTTGTCCCCCAGTGAACGCCATTTGGCAGGCCCTCATAGTCTCGTTAATTGCAGCTCCGACTTAATGTTTATGCGGATAGCAATGACCGTCCAAATAGAAGATTTTATATGACAATTCCACTTATCGCCTAGTCGTGAGAACCAAACGTGCCTTGGATAACCGAGGGGTAGAAAAGCATCAGTGGACCTGACTGAGCATGCTTATCGCTGCGTGCAGTTTGGCAGCGAGACTGCCGCATAAACAGCTGACATCCAAACTCGTATTCGCGTAAACGATCATTATGATCATCGCGTGTCGTTGTGCTGTGGATCGCGGTAGTAGAAAGGTGAGACTACTTGTCTACGTAGCCTCCACAGAAATGGATGAAACGAGCTGTCAGCTGTTCACACTTGGACGATTAACTGAGCACGTTAGTTTGTACATGGAACGCGAACCGAAAGCGGTAGAAGTCCGCAAGCGATTTAATGATCACGCGGATGATGCATCAAGAGTTCAGTTTCCGTTTGTATAACCATTAACATTGGACCAACATTTTCCGGTTTTCTTGCCCGTCTCACATCACATTGTGTTGAAACAGAAAACAAAACGAGGAATGGTGAAAATCATATAAACGAACACCAATGACTGCGACACTGTGCCATGTCACTGGATCTAAAGCCGATTGTCCAATTGCATTTACATGAAACAGTCTACCGGTTGAAGTTTTCATACTTTTTCCAATGTCACGGATTGGCCATCACAAGAATATTTCCAGTCATTAGGTGACCCGCAGAACATTGAACTGATTAGTTCGTTGTATTGTGGACATGCTCAAAACATGACCAAATAACCACAACATCCGATCCACTCCGGGTCCTATAGATTGAAACCCGTATCTTAGACCCAAAGTCTGAATTCCTCGCAAAAACCTCCTACCATATTCTACTGATGCTATGGAGAAAACGGTATTCAAACACTGAAAGTCTTCCAATATTTTCTGCTCTCAGCGACTGCGTTCCAGAGCCACGAAGCAATGCAAAGCTCAGTGATGCCGTGTGTATTCTCGCTACCTGATCGACAAGCAGATGTCATAACGAACTCACAAATGTCTCAAATAAGCAAATGTGAATCAGGCCTTTTGTACGAGCGGACATGTTTCATCCGACACACGACCGATAGTTGAGATACAATTGCGCATGTAACTAAATACGTCCGCCTCAATTAGTTGCTCCATTGCAAGACCAAGTTTCGGCTTTGAGTCAATCCAGTCCTACAAAAGCACCTCACAAGTTCAAGGTGCAAAACACATTCCAAACAGACACACAGTCCCGTTCAGACAATCGAGAAAAATCTACAACTTACTTGGGTCTTCACTCAGTAGTACAACTTCTTCCGCATATTCAAGGACACCCAGCTGGTAGTTTGAGGAAATATCAATGTCACTAAACTCAAATGAGAATAGGGCTATGTTCACAATCAACCCAATGATAAACTGAAAAGAAATGGTGAACGAGGGCAACCCTGACGAACACCACTTCTCGTCGCGGTGCGCTGAAGTGAAATATCGTTGCAAGCATAAACCCCAAATTTCACTGTTCGCATACACAGATTGGATGAGTGAAATGAATTTCTGTAACACACTTCAGCTGGAGGGAGTTCCAGAAAATCACGCGGTCGACTAAATCGAACTCGACTTTCGAATCAACGAAGACAGAAATCGTGGTTCTACAGAACATGCGCCTATCTTCAGAGATTTATCTAAAAATGGAAATGCGATCAATGCAATCCTGACCGGGGCAAGAGCCGGTTTCGTTCTCACGCGGGCGCTACATATCTGGAGGAGGATAACGGCCGCAAGGAGTTTGCATGTGATAATTACCAAGCTAATTCTGCTGATTCTCGCATGACAACTTATCAGCCTTGTTGCAAATTAGCGCGATGATCGGATCTAATCAGTCCATGAGAATCTGTTCCCTTGGCCATATTGACCGCAGGAGTTTTGTCAACTTCAGTGTCAACTCTCCGCTACCGTCGTTGAAATTGCACATGGACATCACATCTTGTCCAGCTTTTTAATGTCTTTTCACAAAACGTATGACTTTCGTTTCTGATGGAGAACTGATTTTCACCAGCATTGGTTCACTTGAGGGTCACAAGTGGAACTACGACTGTGGCCATGAGTCAACTAATCTTCATCCAAAACTTGTTCTGCCCAAAGCTCCAGCAGACAGTCTTGAAGTAATCAGTGTGACGTCGAATTACCCAATCAACGGACTTCCACTCAGCTTCTGTGCACTGGTATTCATAATCACTCGCGAAATTTTGCCACTATTTTCTGCATCTGGATCCTATTCCACCGTCCGACATTGCCCCTATCTGTCATTTTTCGCGGGATATAATAGGATGAAACAGAGAAGTTAAATTATTTGGCACTGACATTTCATCTAGTGGCCGCATATCGGATGAATTGTCTTCACGCACGGAAAAACGCTCGACCAAGACTTGTTAATCTGAGTAATCTATGATGTCGACGTTACATCCGGTTATCGAGCAAGGATCGAATATACACACCAGCAGGACATCAGCTTTGTTTAGCCATCCACAATTATAGCCGTTTCAGATGGCATGGATGACAAGATGTTCAGTGTTTGAACACCGATTTCTCCGTCGTTTTGATAGAATATGATGGGAGATTTTGGTTCGCCTAAATACAAGTCATGCTTTACAATACAACACAGCTGGCTAGCCAAGACAAACGACCAATGAGTACCGTGGTGAAAATCGTTGGTAATGTTCACACATGCCTCAAATAATATTGAACCGAATGTAGTCCACTAATTAAGTGTTCTCGTATGTTATAAATAAAAATGATGTGCAAATTGACCCTAATGCTTTCTCCAGCTCTGTTTGGATTCATATCGGAGTTAATCCGAAGGTTGTTACCGCGAATAGGTGACTTTCGTATTTCGACTTGAATTAGAGGGGTTACATAGGGCGGATGTTAGACATAGGCTACTGGATCCCACTGTTCAAGCCGAAGAAGAGTTGATTAGCATGCGATTAGGACAAACTTTGGGGATACCCACAAAACGTCCATCTGCTACACGGAAAGCCGTTGTCCGAGATAGGCAATTGCTGGAAAATGACTCACGATGGTTAATCGAGAGTACGGGGGGGAAACGTATGAGAAACGTAACCAATGGACTGACTCATACAATCGATGGTTGAAGACAACAGATGACATGGTTCAATGCGGAAGCCAAAAGGGATTGTGGCTTTCGAATACTTTCTTCTTTTATTTAATTCTTCAACTCTTCCGTTTGGGGCTGATCTTCCACAATTTCTCATTCTTCTTTTCTCTTTTAAGTAGATGATGCTGTGAAATAGCAACGGAAACCAGACCCATTTGATGCAACCTAAATGGCTGTAAAAAAAAGGAACTGAAAATGTGACTAACAACAAACACACGGACAAGAAAAAGCAAGAACAGCAGCAACGGTCAACTCAGAAAAATGCTAGGCTTACTTTGGTAGGAAGTGTCATGTGACCTGTTGCGTGGATGAACTTTCAGTCGGTTTCCCCTCTATTTTGCCAAATCATTCTGTCTGCCAGCAGTTAAGCAACTGCAAAAGAAGCATTCTTCTGTCCGAAAGCATTTGATTATTCGAAGTTTCGCACTACAAACTTGACAGATATCCAGAACTGTTGAAGTTCGGCGTTTCCAAAATACCAAACCTAGGGAAGTTCAAAGATGTAATGGGAACAGAAATTGCATTTGGTAGAGACATGGTAGAGTAGATGGATTATTCGTGAGTCAGCCAATATCGATCGAGAATAATTGGTATCATGGGACTGGTACTCGAGGATGAGTTTAAAACATTTAAGTGTATTGTTGCATATTCATAAAGATGAATAAAATGCATCTCAGCAAAAGACACATTTGGTCGAGTAAATTAGAGTGTTAACGAGAACCAAACACAAAATGATCTTTCGGCAACGTACGAAAAACCAGTGTGTTTTTGTTCTAACCATACCATATCGAGTAGCATAATTGGATTCGGATAGCTTTTGTTAGTTCTCCAGTCATTGCTTACCAAAACAAATGGACTGATGACGTAATGGAGGATGATGCAACATTAGCCGTCAAAAGACAGCTGGTTGGCACTTTGTTATTATTCTCTTTACCAAAGCATCACCAAGTTCCAACACTGTTGCCCCTATCGATCTGAATTGGTTCGTGAATTAGTGACGCACTTGGAAACCAATGAATTTAGCCTTTGACCAATCCGGAACGAAACTCAAAACACAAGTGATTGGTGAGTTCCACAACACTGGATTATAAAGTTAATCAATGTACAAGCACAAATGAGCCTCAACTATACGATCACAAGGCTCTAAACGAGAACCAATGTGATTCAAGCGGGTCCCAGACAATGAGCGCCAAATTTGCCCGGTTAGCGTGAACAAGCACACTTTCAGGCACACGGAATCAACCAGGGGAGAAAGCATAAATGCCACTTGTAAGGCAGTGGTTTCATAAATTGCGTAGCGTTTTCCGGGGGGGTTCCATAGCCATGCTTTACACTCATAGCCAAACATAAATTATGGCCCCTTTTTGTTCCATTAGAGGTATGTAGACAACCCGTTGTTCATCATCCAGCATCTTTGGGAGATTCAACGTGAATTCTTTTTCACCATGCCCTATACCGGGTAATGAAGCAATAACGTAATCGATTACCATTCTTGGATGAATGCAATACTTGCATTAATTGGTGTTTCCTTGTCCTGGTCAGTTTTTCTTAGAATTCTTTCGAAGTATAGCTAACAGCGACTAAAGCCATAGTCGAAATGGACCAAAAACTGAACGGTTAATCGTGCGGGTTTGTTCTAACCTCACAGCCAGTTCTCACAGTCTCGTTTTCGAAACTTGAAATCAACAAGGAATGCATTTGTAAAAACAAATTAAATTGCGTTCTACGTCACCAGACGGTTTTAGCGGTTAGTCGCACATACTTTCACACCCTTCAACTTCCTCGTTCGTTCTACGAGCCGAATATCAGTACGAGCGTGTAGATCGTGTTTATCGTGTCTCTTCAAGTTGCACGTGTGGTTTACACATTCGAAATCGAACAACAGTGTATGAGAGAGGCAGCTATGCAATCTTTTGGCCGAAATTTAGTCGGATCCAACGTGAGGTCAATGGTGGGCGTGTTGGAAACACAGAAATGCACATGATACCTGCGTTGTCGATAGCCGAACACGTGTTAACAACAAATCATAAGGCCGATCGGGATACTTCGTTCCAAATATTCTAACCCCTATGAGGTCATGGTTACTAAAGTTTCGGAGAATCCAAATGGAATAGTTGATAACGTTCCACAACGAACCGACGAGAAAATCTATACGGAAACGTGGGTTCCTCATGGTGATCAGGAATGAACTGTAAATAGGTGAGCTTCTTTCTGCACCATGCATCTCATAGACTCGTTTGTAAATGACAAGCTTGTCGCTTTGTCATTACTATTAAAATAATTATTGTTTTTTATAAAATCAAAATCGACTCAAATTTTTAGAATGTTCCGATTGGATAACTACCTCTAAAAACAGATCTGTTTTGAATTGTGTAGCCCATCTAAGCGAATCGCTTACACAAAATTCGTCGAAATTCACGGCATTTTAATCACCGATGTACAGTCCAGATCTTTGCACACCTCAGATCGTTGCTCATAGTTTTAATATCTGTGGTCAATATAAACCAATTACTGTTACCTTTATTACTTAGTGTTACTGCTACTTTGCACGGATCGTGTGTGAAGCGTGAGCGAGAAATAGAGAAGAAGAAACCAAAATTTATGCCTCGGCACTCATGATCGATCTCGCGTTCTCTGCCTGCACATCATTGGTGATCCGTAGCACCCCATGATCCCATTGCGAACGTGAAACTGTCCAGCTGATCAGACCGAAGTGGGGTGGTAGTTTAAGAGATCTCCCCCTCAACTCCACCTGAACCTGTGACCGAGCGATTTAACCCAGAAAGTAATGGGACCATCTAAAGGTCACTTTACCTACTGGACAACCGTCGGCTAATTGCTCAGTTCGTGCACCCTTCGGATGGGGATGAACGTATTGGGTCCCCGTTGCTCCTCCGCGCCACAGACACCGGGAAACATATATCCATATGCTGCGTACGCCACTCTTCATTGGTTTGAAATGAAAGATTAGCCAACTTCCTTGAACCAATTATCAAGAGTCGGTTAACCGGGTGGAGAGTGTCGAGCAGTGGTTTTCATTCTCGTCACGAGAAGGCACCGTGTAGGGGGGAGCTATCTAAGAATCAGTTCGTCTGGGAACATTTCGAAATGCTCTCAATGCGAACACCCTATCCGAAGCTTGAGGTACCTCCCTCCGGCCACTTAGTTGCTGATACTACAAGCCTGGATTCCTTTTTATCTTTTATCGTTTATCTTTTACTTCCTTTATTAATGAAACAACAATTTACATCAATTTTCCGGAAGGAGGCCGCGGCCAGCAGAGGGCTGCCAAGTGGGGAAGTTGACCGGCGGTAGGAGGATTCGAACCCGCGACCTCTACATGCAAAACATCACCACCGT
The DNA here is from genome assembly GCA_008360955.1 of Fasciolopsis buskii. NCBI lineage: Eukaryota > Metazoa > Platyhelminthes > Trematoda > Plagiorchiida > Fasciolidae > Fasciolopsis > Fasciolopsis buskii. The sequence continues at coordinate 37,877 of LUCM01003854.1, forward strand.
TATGCTCCCACTACCGACATACTGTATAAAAATCAGGACAAGAAACAACAAGTCAGCTAACAAATCAGATCAAAGGATTGATCCTTACCAAATGAGGTTGGTAATGGCAAACCAAACTACAATGTATTCAACAAGCATCTGGACGCAATTTCACAGACGTCTTCTTCGACCTTTATAACGTGGGACATGTTATTCTTATATTTGGTTTATATTTCATTACTACTAAGAATTTATCTAAGTCTTACTCCTTATATGCTCACGCATTTTCGTCCAAACATTTCTAACTTCGAACGCACGAACTGAACGCATTGTACAAATGTAACTAGGTTTTCCGTTGCATTTTGTCGTCGAGACCGCTGGGAGCGATGGTAACTCAATCAACTGTATACCGAACAATCTGTCGTCGAAAAAAAGACAGAGAGTGTGCAATGAGTTTTTACGAATACTTTTAAATGGAGGAAAGCGGGTTAGAATTGGGCCTAGGATTCAGTTTGATTTCTCAAACACTGTCCGTGAAAATCGATATGCCACCTGGATTTGACAGGATAAAAAGTTCTAACTGTGCCGATATAGCCGACGGGATTCAACCAAGAGGGCTGTATGTATGTGTATGCGTGTGTGCGCTTGTGTTTATGTTTATCTTTTTGTGTGTTTGCGTGTGTGTGTGTGTGTGTGTTAAATCATCCGGTATTCAATAAGGCGAGCACGTGATCATCCAGATGTGATGGAAATGTGATTTTGGGTTCATACATCTTTGCTCGCCTGATCAGCGCAGGGAATCAGGTATGAAATATTACTTATATCAATTGTTGTGAGTATTTAACATCTGCATTCCGGCATCCGACGATCTTATCCTTGCAAAGATTTATATGTTCATGTCAGGCGTGATTTATCGTCGTATTAAATGAACAAATTCCACGGCTTGAAATATTAGTTCGCATAAATTTTTGCCGGAATGTTTCGTTTTAAAATCTACTTTGCGTAGACGTTGTTGGGCGGGTGTATGGCGAATTGAATGAGGATCACAAATCCTGAGATCCGTTGTTGGTAGACTACTGCAAATGTGAATGTTTGTGCGATGAAAATGTTTAGTGGAATTGATGTTTAGAGATGAAGTCCCTCAAATGTTTCTCGAAAAACAGTGTACCAGGCAGTGTCGAGGAAAGCATTCGACAGTTGTTAAATGTCACCAACCGACGAAAGACTCATCTGTTTACAAGCGATACTACGAGAAAGTGAAATATAATGTTCCAGATGAGTTCGAATGAAAAATCGAAAACGGACAAAAATTTGAGATTTTATGAACTTTCCTTGAGGTGCAAAAAAACTGTGACATCAAATCAAGACCACCAAAGCTGAATTCAGAACACGTCCGTGGTCTAACCGTGAGATTGTTCATTTGTACTTGCATCCAGTCTGACAGGATTATGATCGGCTCATCACCGATGAAAGACAATGATGTACACGTCCAGAACCAGGGTCAAGGATCAAGTGATCTCTGCCGACAAACTATGCTGCATCGGAAGGAGGACATTGTTAGGTGACCTGGTCAATCAAGACTGTCAGATTGTGACTGGCTGAATTCACACCCATTTGAAATAAAGATGTATGTAGATCATCCGCGTTGATAAATCCGAACCTATCCAAACTTAGAGTTGTACAGTATAATAGATAAAAAGTTAATTTCACGGAGTATTTGTGGGTGTTTGGAAACACCCCTTGTTCCCAGAGAAGGTCAAACGTATAAGTTCGAATTCTCTTATTGCCAATCGATTTCTCCACTTGGAAGCCCTCAGTTGGGAGCGACCTCCTTCCTGAAGAATGATGTACACTGTTATATGTCATTATTAAAAGGATTGGGTTGTTCTAGTCACTTAAATGAAGACAAATTTCATTTGAACCACAAGAGCTCTAGTGTAGATGAGGGTAGGACCACAACGGACTGTGCATCTGAACAATGCAACAGGAAGGCAGTTGGGTGATTCACACGTTTATTGCGTGACGAAACAAGTCCCAGTCCCCGGCGCTTGCGCGGCCACATATACTGTTCTTTTCCAAACCAGGCTCAATTGAGATTCATGTTCTTACTAGCTGAGCATTTCCGGGGAAATCCGACCGGGTGCCCAGACCTCTTGTTTTCGTTCATTTTAGCCTCCCTCTGGCTACGTTGGTCCTACTTCCGTGTTGATGATATGAAATGTCGTCCTTAGCTGAGGAAGTCATGCTGTCTATGTGTGAAATTTGGCTCTGCTGGGCCTATTTTTTGCTACCCCGGTCCTTAACTGTTGGGGAGTGTTTTTAACATAGCCCTCGTTGTTTCCTCGGGCAACGACTTCTGATTAGTTCATACAACTGGGTCGTTTCCAGCTTCCATCCGTTGCTGTCGTACTTCCTTGACGATAGCTTATTGGACAGCCCAATGGTTGATCTATCATTCTCTTGTAATTTGTAAATTCCAAATTGTTACTCCGTGTTTTTTGTTGATCCGGATAGGAAGATTGGCTCACAAGTCAAAGAGTCCCGAAATTTTATATGACCATTTCGACCGGGTTAACGGGTGCAGAGTTCATTCAAAATTATTGACCTCATTTTGTTTGAATGGGTGCGCAAGCAAATGTTCTTTTTGAAGACAGTCGAATTGCCCGCATCTACTCGCTTCGTTAAATAACAATTCAACTGTTTGATTGTCTCAATCACAGCGGGATAGACATGACAAACGATTTACTCCAAGTGGAAATTTTGTAAACCAGGCCCGTATTTAACGTTCTATTTTTATATTCTATTTCGTACGCTTTTGGGAACCTCATTTGATAAATTTCAAGTCAGTTTAAACCTGTTACCATAGCAAATGCAATCAAAATTCTGACGCGGAAGGAGTAAAGTGAAACAGAAATGGAAAACGATAAGAAACATTGTCCGCGCTTTGCAGTACATGATGGCTTTTTCGCTCTCCACCTCTGCGCTATCGATTGCTCATCGGGATCCACGATTAGTCAGTTTCAATTTCATAATAAATTAATCATGGACCACTTTGTGTCAGTTTTGTTTCTATCTGACAACGTCATCTAGACCGATTGTCCCTAATCATGGGCTATTTTGGAAGAGAGATCTCGTGGACCCCCAAATGGACGTACACGATCCAGCCGGTTTACTAAGAATTTCATACCCATCTCCTGTATTCTTGACCGACCTCCTTTGACCAGTGTTTCAACCACTGGCTACCTCGGACGATGGCATTCAATATAGCAGTCAGGCATTTTGTGGACATGGGCGAAACATGTTCCGACCACATTAATCTATCCACAATCAATGCCTCTTCTAGAGACCTAACACTAGAATCCAGTACTTTAGTTCCAACCGGTGACTTGCTGAGAAAGTGCTCGTACCATGTTCTACCAAAAACACGAAGACAATCGTGTTCAAGCGCCAAAAATCTTTGCTAATCTTCTGCTCTCAACAAACATAATTCTGACCTACTGCTGTTGCTGCATACAATCGACCGTTGATCGATTGTTGGCTGTCACATCAACATTACAAATGCCTCCGATTGATTAATGCCAATCAAACCGTCTAAAACCGTGACAAAACTTTATCCAGTATGCAACCACGTTGTAAGGTTTAACCACCCGGATACTCAGGCCGAAATAAGGGACCTTATCCTGAGCTTCTAACCGAAGATATCAGCCTAAAAGACAGTGTTATGATTTAACGGTTTGGTCCCGCACTGGAAACCGATGATGGCTTGCCCCGTTCACATGCCATTCGGGTGGATCTAACCATCCTGCAAGGTCAGTTGAACCCTACACAGAAGTGCCAATCCTGGAATCGTATGATTCACACGTCGCTCATTGCTGGTTTGAAATTAGGGCCTAACCACCTTCCCTGGGTTCACTGCCTGGTGGAGAGCACCGGGCATTCGGCTTCGCCCTTGTTCTTTTATGAGAACACCTCTGCCACTCCAGGTCAACCGGAATTCATGAACTTCGTCTTCAAATCTTGAGCAGAAGCAAAAAGAAATAAGTCAAATCTATTCTGAAATATAACTAGGATTTACTTTGCTCGTAGTTTCATTTAGTCTGGGTAATGATTTTCGTTAGTGTGACATTACAATAGTTGGATGTCTAACTTTGGGGCTGCAGCGTTTGTCTTTCTCAAACCCGATTTCAGTGGTGACAAATTGCTGAATTTTTTAATGTAAGCATTCTGTTATTCACTGGCATCAAGAAAAATCTCAATTCCTATCCCCTACGTAGCTGGTGGAGACACGATCCTAATAACTGTCACCAGTCCTTACTAACATTTATTTCGTACCGTATGATACGAAATAGTTCATTCAAGGCCTAACTTCAAATATGCTTGAAGCAGATCTGTAGATAGGGAAGGACTGACGTGAAAAAAGTAACCAGTGGAGCGAGTTCGTTACGTGACTGCATCGCGTTTCCTCATTCCCAAATTCAGTTTGGTTACGTGTCACTACTCTACCAGCACCGCGTTTGTCCATTACGTCTATTTTTAGTCTAGTACCCTTTACGTCTGAGGAATATTGGACTGTCTTCAAGGGTGTCAAATGGTTATATGCGTTTCGGGGCGCTGAAAGACGAAGCACATTCCGCGTAGCTGGCTGCCCAACAAGGGAGACACCATCCACTTTGCCGAATAACGAGTTCCTTTGTTCATCAAAACGAAAGGAAGCTGCCTGTTCACCTTGATGGTTTAATGTTATTCGGAAGGTGACTTAACCGTGGACCACTTGGTGATGCGATTCAGGTCATTTCGGACAGAATTAGAACATTGTAACTTTAATGAATTATATTAGTCACGCGCAAAGAAATCAGGTCAGTTTTTCGCTCACCGTTATGACTCAATAAAATAGATCACACAACCAATCCCCGATGGCACGCGAGACGGATTTTATTGTTTTTGAAACTGCTCTTTCGATTAAATTACTCGTGTAGAAATTTCAGGGCACCTAGTTAGGCTTATACTCGGAAAACGCCGCACCCCAGTTTCGTTCTCGCAAGAGCACCTCGGTGTTGTTTATCGATCATTGCGCCCAGGTCCCAAATCCGGGTCTTACACTTGGAGGACGTGTGTGTTACCGTTGTGTTACTAGCTTTCATTCAGGCTAAACAAAATTACCGAATTGTTTGTTCAGCATTCCATCTCAATGACAATCAGCAGTGCCTGACAACTTCGAGGAAATTACGGCAGATTTTGCACTTACTTCAGCCAAATGTCTTTCACTAAGCGATGTCTTCTTCACAGGATGGTGGATATGCTTCGTTGATAAACTCCAATGGGTAACAAAATTCGAGTGTGATACTTTCCGAGTGTAAGCCCGACCGGACAACCTGAGATTTGCACTTAACAGGTGTAGTCCGAAGAGCAATCAATCAATAAAAACAAAATTCGACGTCGCAAATCAGAATGCTACATGAGCCGGGAAACGATAACATGGAGTGTATTATTCATTAGGTTTATTTATGGAATAACGAGTTTGAAAATAGTCTATTGGACTGCCATGAAGGAATGATAATTTGTATGACATAGTGCCACTATTTTCTGGCAAAAATGGGACTTCATCAACAGGTGTACGATATAAAACTGGGCCGCAAATTTTACCCCGGGACTCGGTGCTTATCCATATCCGAATCGTAGTGAAATATTAGTATTGAAGGAATATTTCATATTGTATTCACTGTTGCGAATTACTTTTTCTAATTCTAGCACAATAATTGGCAATGTAAACAAAAGTTTGATAACAAAAATGATCACGTGATTACCGATCGATCACATCTGACCACTTTCAATGATGAATAGAATAGGAACGGTTGGACTGTGGATAGCAATCCTTATCTGGAATGAATGATTATAATGGGTTTTAAATATATTTGTCAGGCTTTGATTTACTGGGTGTTAAATTTTTTGGTATAACTAATCCCAAACGAACGATCACTGGTTTTATGCATCTCACAACTTAGCACTATTTAGTCAGAAGAAGGCGTGAAACTGTGTGGCTGATCTATTCAGGTAGCCATTCCGGTGGTATAATACGGTGGTAACGTGCGTTAAGTCAAGGCTATCGAGTACGACTTTCACGTAAAACGAAAGTAAAGTAATACGAAAAGTATTGGAAGATCTCAGTGGTTTGAAAGTATGCATTGGTTGTAACTTAGTTCGTTTGGTCATCTTGACGATCTCCTTTTACTGATCATGGTATTTAGGTTGCCAGGTCAACGATTAGCACTTCAGGTAAACATGCTTATAAACGGAAATACCACACTTTGGCTAAAAGCAAGTTATGTCTGTCATCTGTTCACCAATCACGTTGAGAGTTAAGTTGATTGCCAATCGCCATTCATCCCAAATCCGAATCATACTGTACTGTAGTTTCAGTGCGCAAAGTAACCTCTGCTAGGAAATCAGGATAACTGTTCAGTATGCCAAAAGTGGTCAACATAGTAAGACTAAATAATTGAAAAAATTGAGTAGAATGGACCCCACTGTTTGATTGACTGTTCATCTGCCTGAATCCTTTAATTATTATAACATTTCAAGACTGAATTCAGAAGCAAAAAATAACATTGAAATGAAAAACTCCTAAGTGAATGAGACAACGTGAAATCAAACTGAGAACAAGCGGCGGCGGGTTGTCTTGTTCGCTTCCGGTGCATTTAATTGGCCAGTGGAGCACATCACCCACCGGCCCATGCTTAGTCAAGTCTTTTCACACCCCTTGTGAAAAGAACTAGGATTGAACTCAGTCGGGCGTCATGCGCACTAGTGACCAGTCGTCAACACGTTGCCCTGTTCTGTAATTCGGCGATTTGTCCGAGATGACTGGGCTGCACAAAACCGATAAACCCAAATATCTTGTGTTATTTCTGACAATTTTTGGACGAGAAATTGCATTTTGATCATTTAGTACGCAGTGTTTGTTTAACAATTGCTGAATGACAAAAACAATGATATATAGGCATGACAGGGAAAGAAGACCAAAATGGATTAACCGAATTTAGGGAATAATTCCGTTGTAATCCAATTTCCTACGTGGTTACTTCCCTCGGTTTATCCAGTCGGCTACTGCATACTACTTGTTTCCGTTAGGTTTCTAAGTCCGCGACCAATTTACCCTACAGATAGTTAGTTGTAAAACATGTTATCTATGAAGACATACAAAGGTGATTGTTAGTCCCGTGACCACGGTTCATTCATTTGGATGCACATAATCGAATTATTTTTCTGTTCCATCGATTCGCTGTTGAATTTTTGTTTACATTGACGACTTGGCAATTTCGATAAGTTATTCAGCATGTCGTATCCGTGTTTAGTTTACCATCCAACTTGTTAAGTCTCGCGAGAAGTATATCCAAACGACGACATTTTCGTTAACCAATTGACTCGGATAATGCAACCTGATTAAGTCCCACTGAACTTTAGGGGGCCAAATTTTCTAAAAATCGGTTTTCAATCTAGAATTTCGATTGATTCTCACTAAGCACTACTGTGTTCCGAAACTATTCCCAAGAGGTGTTACGTGTTCACGTTTTGGCCATTTACCATAGAAATTTTTTAGTAATCTCGGACGATCAATAGAATGCACAAGTCCCAAATAGGCAAAAAAGTTCACCAGTCAAAGTATTAGCTTATTACTATCTTAGCATAAACGAAACTATGAACTAGTAAAAATCGATACCACTTTATGTACTCTACAATATCGATCACAAATGGTTTGTATTTTACCTCCATTCTCATCTCCGTTACTAGGCAACCAGCGATTTCACTGCATGCCTCACGTCGTCTTGAGACATAGAGTAACGATGAGCGACTATGATACCCCTGATTGTGTTCCCAGTCCGCGAGGTCATTCAAGCTAAGACAGAATCACGTGATATGACAACACCTGATAGCAGACATTCGACTGGGTTTTGTCGTCGAGGTATGGAAAACCGTGCCTTAATAAGATCGATGCCGGCTATAATTTTTATGCACACTTTAAACTTTTCAGTGATGCATATATGCACACTGTTTGCGTAGACAAACGAATCCTACTTGGCAAAGCCACTTTCAACGGGAGACGGGGAACAGATGATAGTAACATGCAATGATACGCCGTGGTAACAAAAAATAATGGGCTGATGTAGCGGTTAATTAATTGGTCCCAGCCTGCAGGTCAATAGCTGTTTTTTGACAAGCCAAAGAACGATTTTTAATGGTACAACAGCGTAGAGACTGACCCAGAACAAGAAAAAAACGATAACCCCGTGATTTATGGACTAGCGGTCACTTTCCCCCATTACAAAGACAAAACATGCAAAGTAAGAACTTTAACGTTAGATGCTTCTTTTGTAAGTTAGATTGTCACTTGAATCAGACTTACTCGCTTACAACACTGCCTAGCGTATTAATCTATTAAGCACACAGTGCACGGTCGTAACCGACAAACTGAGCAGACCAGTATCGTTGTCGACGTACTTTTTGGACTGTGCAACTGTTAGCGATTGTCGCCACAGATGTCCAATTGACATTGTATCCCTGGGGATGACAAGCTATGGTAAGTCCTTGCCGTTTGTTTAATCACCAGATTAATCCAAAATGACCGAAAAAAGAACGGCCGGTGGTGGTCAAAATGATAAGGTCGTGGACTTGAAGGTTGCGGATTCGAATCCTTCCACCGCCGATCAACTTCCCCACTTGGCAACCGTCTGTTGGCTGCGGCCCACTTCCTGAAACTTGATGTACATTGTTGTTCCATTAATAAAAAGGAAGTAAAAGACGAAAGATATTTGTGCTTTAAATCGTTATACGGAATTTAGTCATTATCTGTAACACACGGACATGGATTACTAATAATTACCGTGTAGATTCCAGCCCAAACTAGGCAGGTGAAAGCAATGAGAAGGCCACAACAGCTGGGAAACATATCGGAGTCTGTTTACGACTCATACCTCTTTATCAAAAAGAGGAGAAATCCCGAGTAGTGGAATATATTCAGTGTAATGACATTTGAGGCGCTCAAGCATTACGAAAACCTGTTTCCATGATTCTCATTGGTTGAGTAACTACGCACTTTAGCGAGAAGGTCTACCGGACTGCAGATGCACCAAGCAGATTCACAGTTTGCAGAATGCCCCTTGTCACGGTATTTATGTCTTACCTCATTTCCACTTACTAGTTCCATTTTTCATGAATTATGCGCTCCGTTCCTAATTCGGCGCGGTTGTTGCTGAAGCTGAATTTTCCTGTCTCCCAACTTAATTCGGATCCAAGGCTGAACATTCACTGGGTAACGTTTTGATTAGAAGAAGATCGAAACGTGCATTGAATTTTTACTCAGCGCAACAATACTACTTACATTTCTCACATGCATGCACGAATACATAGTATGCTGATACACCCACTCAGTCGAATTCGCTTTTACCCCACTGATCTCCTAACAGCCTTGGCGTGAATCGATCGCCCGTGGTTTTAAGTGCACTCTTCTATTTGTTCGCATGTTGTTTGCTTTCCTAGCACAGTTATGTATGTTTACATGCTGCCAAGGCAAGTTTCGTATAAACCGGCAAGCACGCCCTGATAATTTCACAATCCAATAAATCAGTAGCCCAGTTACTCCAGGGCAATTCTAGTTTTGTTTAAATCTTTTCGTTAGGCGTGTTGAAGGTTCGCTGGTAATAGACAGATGTTCACTATCGTCCGGCTAGTTGCCAATGATAATTTGCTGAAAACTTAGCTAGCATTATAAAATTCTAAATTCTGGCTTCACGGTTACCATTTCCCTTTCTGGAAATGTTGTACCTTTTGGATAGTTCACACGATACAGGAAAGCGGTGTGCCTATGCGATGTATCGGAATTTGATAATGATGCTCAGCGAAATCTACATTTCAAAATTTACTACTTCATTGTTTATCAGTACGCAATTCAGCTTGGAAATCGCCGAATGACCTTCGACCTCGGACGAATCACATCAGCTTTATTCCTTGCCCAAGATCCGACAAATAGTCAAAAACTGATAAATTCATGCCTCTTGTTGCCAAAGATGTGAACTTAACCAGCGCGTTCACTCAACTGTTGAAAATGCGTCCCTAAAATTGTATACAAAATACTGATTATCGTCCCGTCATCGGTTTAGTCGTAGCCGTCTGGATTCGTGAGAATTATCGATCGCTCAACAGCACGTGATTGCCATCTCACCATGAAATTACTTTATCATATTATAGTTGGATGTTTTGATGGCCAAAGTGGAGGAAAAAATGCCAAATCACTGATCATGAACCATCTTACGAGAACCGGCATTAACTGGACTATCGGCATTTTCAATGCTATTTGAGACGGATCAAGTGAACTCGGGGGCTGAATGCCAAAAGCAACGAATTAACGGCCAGTCAATCAGCCTCAATTGACTGGTATTACGAAGTGGCGATCGTAGAACTAGAAAATGATAGGAAACGTTGCTTAACAGAGAGTTGGCATAGAAAATCAATGAGGTACAATCCAAACAAAGGAATTGTGATTTTCAAGTGAGTTTCATCCTGTGCCAGCCATAATGTTCTTGCTAGAAGTATCTGCAACAGACTCCGTTGATTTGGTTAAAAAAGCATAAAATTTCCTTTTCGACCTACAGTCCAACTGGCCTTTTAGTCTCTGCAGAACGAACTGATGGTAAAGATGACTGGGTAAATAGTGTACTTAAATCCAAATATGGAATACGAAGAACAGCACGCATAAGAGGTTGCCGTCATGTGGTATTTGTAACCCTTGATTACTAGGTGAATAAAGTCATCATAAAGCATAACCTCGAAATCCTGGTGGTACATTTCTGTTGTTCCGCTGGGAGTCCGGTCGATTTGCGAAAGAAAACAAATGGGTAATTAAATATTAGAACCATATTTTTGTAGTTAACTCTAGGTTTTTTTTCGATTTTTCTATCCTGTACCGTTCGTTGGGAGCTTCTACCGATCATTAAGTATCTAATCAAATCATTAACGACCATCAATAATCCATTACAAATCTGTAACAAATTTTACTGCCTATCCGACTACAGCAGCTGATGAGCGAAAATACTATTTGATTTCGATGCTTAGAGAACTAAACCTCGTTGCTTCCACACACTGACAAGCATATGAAATATTCACACAAATATGTGGAAAATTGTGGCCCAACTAATGTGAAATGCATTTCATTGATTGAATCTCTGTATGCGCATAGCCAAACGCGAGTTCGTGCTTGTAGCGATGTTTCACCCGAATTCACTAAGAGAACTAATGTTCGTCACGGTTGTCTCTTTTCACTTTTTTGCTTTTCACTTTTATCATTCACGTGGTTAAGGAAATCATCCTAACATCATGTGAGAATAGTGGCATTGATATTTTGTTCAATCAGGAACGTGTGCGATTTAGAATTTGTGGATAACTTTGCGAATGAAGTTCGAAGTGTAGTATGCTTTATTCTGAATCGCCAAGGGGACAGTATGGGTATGTCTGGGAAGTGTAAAGATCTGTTGCAGGACTGGATTGGCTCAAACGTGAACATTTTCATTGCAGGCAAAGAAATGAGCGAATTGGATTGAGTTAGTCTTTTGTTTAGTGATAGTGTATCGGGTGAGGTGTGTTCACGCATACCGAAAGCTTGATTGACATTTGTCAATGTGAAGCCTCTGAGACGTCGGCCTGACATCCAGTTATCGATCAAAGATCAGCTCTATGCATCAGTAGTGAGATAGGTGCTACGATCAGGTTAATGGTTGTACAAAATGAACAGAACTGAGCTAACAGATGACATTAAGCAAACACAATGAAAATTTTCGGCGCCAATTTTTGGCTGAGTTTGCCAGTGAGATAGTAAGCATTACAGTGTTTTGACGTTGCTAACATCAGATTCAGCACATTCTGAAAAGGATAGCACATAACGAGCAAATCCTAAACTCGTTGTCTCTTCGACAGTTGCTGCAATAAATCACAAAAACACGTGATTGCCTCCAACAGACAAGCTACCAATTCAAGGCAACTCCAAGAAAACCTTCTTCTATATGTATATTGTATTGTTTGTACTTTCATAAGAAAGCAGCCCAAGTACTTTTGCCTAACCACTGCTCCCTCTGGACAGACCCTCACAGTCCTGTAGGATTTCAGATAAACATCCCCTGGTGTATCTCTTTTTTGTAGGAGCGGTGGCATTCGATCAAAATGAAAAACGAAATACAAACTCGTGGGGTCATTAGACACGTGTATCAGGTTGAGCGTGAAATTACTTGTTGGTTCAAATAAGTTCCCGCTATTTATCTAGGGATTCGCTGCAACTCCGACTATCTTTTCTCAAAGCCGGACCACACTCACTGGTCAGCAGCTCCTGGGGTTTAGGATGAGGATTCCAAACCTCAGTCGGGACGTTCAGTTGACGACAAATCACCATTTACTGCTATATCTGTCCACTCATTGCCTGTACAGTAGCCGGGTATCCCACCAAGCAATGAGGCAGTCTGTTGTTCATTATATCCTTCATCCGCAAAAGTTTTCGAAATAAACCCTATCAGAATACAGTTAATCTTATCTTACACCCCTCAATCCAGTGTTCGATAAACCCTAGGGTACGACTGTGAGCACTCCAGCATTTGGCACAGATCTCCGATCAGCATGTTCTCAAAATCTCACCTTCGATCCGAGTGCAACTGTTGTGGTACACCACACCCATGGGTCGAAAATGACCTCAACCTGACTGTATCGATGCTGAATAATGAGATGGCCTCAAACTATCTTGTAAAATGATTTCTAGAGGTCTCCTGTTGAAATGGGCGATGCGTCACTCTATCACATCTATCGCCACCGATTCATTGTGATATCCGGTGGCCAGAATTTGGAAAGGTTTTGGATGACTACGGAAAGTAGAATCGATTTTGGGGCATGAATGCTACATGTTGAATATATGTGGCAGATATCAAACCGTTGATGAGATCAGCAAAATCGATGTCTGGCCATGTGTTCCAATTGTTTCGGATCCCAGTAACGTAGCTTAATGCATAGATTCCAAAGCATCAGGATTATCTCGGATTCTGGAGACATGACCAGTCTCGTCTATTCTGGCCTATTCTGAACATAAGGATATTATTTTTGAACCGGCCACAAGCATCTCAACTCTCCCTATTAGGCTTTCCATTAAGTTGATGTATGGTCTTTGTTTTTGAGTTTTTTGGTGGTCTGAAGTGACCTTCAGACCCGAAGCCCGTTCCTCTGTTTTTTCCCCCGTATCCGACTCCGAGAGTTTTACCCCACGACTGCGCAGAACTAAAACAACTCGCCCGACTGCGTTGGATGTCCCCTAGGTAACGCGTCCACGTAAAGGCAATCTTTATCGGGCCCTAGCATGCTTACGAAATCTTATATTTGCAAACATTTTAACAATCTTGTAAAATGAACTTGCGGAGTCTCGGAAATTTTAAAACCACCGAGGCCACCAATGGTCAATTCTCACGAGAAATTTTCGTCCTTCCTGACAGATAACAACAGAAATGTGTGACAACACTGGTGTACCGATCGGATGAGAACCGAGATAAAACTGATCGAGTTGCCCTGTCATTAGCGTGTCCGAGGCAAAAGATTCCCCCGAGGAACTAGTCGAACCAGGTGATGCCAAAACAAGAACACTGAGTAGTCTACCTGTGGCCTCTTCGAAACTTTGTGGATACCTTGTTGTCTGCTTTAATGTTGCACCTTTTTTAGCAATTTCTCGTAAAGAAAATGCTATGTTTAACCAGTTGGATCCCATACGTGAAGTAATTTTAACGGAAGAATTTACCTAGGCCTTAAGGAACACGCATCCCGTTTACGACAGCCGTTTTACTACCATCTTCCAGTCCTGTGAATGTTCTTCAAACTTTTTCTTCGGAATACTTTCATTATTTAGTTGGAAAAAACACGCTTCCTGAGGTAACCTAGACAAAAAGAGTTTTATCAGACGTTTGATTGTTGATGAAATATTCGCAAGTCCGAATGGATAATTTCGAAATTACACAACCCATTTAGTATAAGAAACGAAGTATTCTGTCGATTTTTCGATCTATCCCAAAACTCTCATTAGCCTGACAATAAATCTACTCCAATAAATAAAACCCAATTACGTCGCGCAGCATGTCATCAGTTCTGCCTAGCAGGGAAAAACCCCTCATTTGTTACACCATTCACTTTCCTACATTCACTTAAGACTTGGATGAATCCTTTGATTTTCTCTACCAATGCTAATGAATTGGTCCAACAAGACGTTGACGGCTCCGCTTTCCTTCGTCCCAGTATTTCGTCTTCTTCTTCATAAGCGGGTTGGTGATAGAATAAAGGCCCTTTGAAAACCTGTCTCATGAGTTGTGCATCTCATGTTCCTATCAGATATGATAAAAGTTTGTTCGTGCTCGTTGCATCGTTTATTTGTTCGGATGGTGTCAACTTCGAGTATGATCTGCTCAAGTGCGAACTATTTTTTTCTGTTCCACCTTGGACGACCAAGAAACTGACAGAAGTTTTCCGCGTTTCCAACCCTTTGCTGCTCTTTACTACCTGAAACGTGCTACCTTTAAGCAGCTAGCGCGAAGTGAGAAATCTTTTCCTAGTATCTCAGGCCCCGGGCAGGCAACGCATCATGTAAAATTTTCGATTACGCATACAATCATTCAGTCAGGTGCATTCTTTGTACCTTCCAACCGTGATCTCGCCAAACATCTAAGACATATTGACCGGTTCTCTAATGGTCACCGAAAAGAATTTTTTCCAACAACAATAGGTATCCAGTTGAAATCAGACTCAAAACTAATGAGCAAATAAGTTTCATGTTAATCATTAATAAGATTATTCATGGGCGGACTAAAGGTTGATTAGCCACATTCAAACTAATTCATATCGAACATGAAAGAATTAAACCTGCTCTCAGCTTTGTTTTTCTTAAGGAATATCGAATGATGTGGCCAAGCCTTTTTGACCGAATGCTGGGGTTTCCGAATGGCAGGACGGTTTCTGTCGAGTTTGTCAATGAGAAGCTGTAAGCTATCCTCAACGGACCATACCCTCTCGATTCTTTGCTTGATCCAGCTGTATGCCTATCGTCACAGTTGTGACGGGATCGTTTGGAGGTTGTAGTCAGAAGAAAATCGGTACCCTATCGTTCCTTTCATGAGTTTGAGAACAATTCATTGTGGGCTCTTCATTCCATTCCATTGGTTCTACAGAGAGCTCTAGCTCTGCTGACCGCGGCAGTACCTCCACTCACCCCTTGAACTTCTTCTTGTCTAATTCTGTCCAAATAAAATAATTGTTCCAGATCTTCTACTTCCAGTGATTGGTTCCCTTCCGCAGGTCGCAAAATGGTGAACAACGAATCTAGGTTCGTCGGGACGCAAAGGCCCAACATCTTTGCCATTCCCTTCTAGGATGATAACAGTACCAATTTGGTCCGGTCATGGGCTAAAAAATGTCGAGTGTACCATGTCTTTGGGAATTTCCAGACGACAAAATCTCCCCGGGACGGTTTACCAGGAAGAGCAGACGTTGTCTCATAGCCTCTGTTGCGCCAAATGGACATTCATTCTTTTGCGCTTACAGCGAAATGTCTAGTAGGATTGAAAATAGTGTTCAGGAAATTTGATTCTTCATTGCGCAGTTGCGCCATCAATGTCGGATTTTTAACCTGCCGGATGAGACACCACATGTTGGTTCCAAATGACTATGATAGATTATGGGTGCGTGCGTGATACGAAACGTTAAACGGAATGATGGTCACAAGCAATGGAGTTAGTCAGGAGAATTGATTCATTTTTGCCATCGTGTTTGGATTTCTCGGCGTTTTTAGTTTTTGGGAGCTCTCGTCAAACGTTCACCAACCGGATCTTTCCTTAGCAGTAACGCTTGTAACAATTAGCAAAATCAAAGGATTACTTTCATCAAACTAGTTCCACACCAATCCAGATTGCTCTACATGGTGGTCGAACTTAACGTTAGACCGGAAGAGCACAAAAACTCGGAAATCTTCGATATGAAATGCAAACCGAAAAAGTTGAAATCAATCGAAGCTAAAAAGATTGCCTCGTTTTCACGGACTGATTGGAACATTCTTTTATTGAGTGTCCTAGCAATGAATCCATAGTTTTTTCATTCACAAAACTGCATTGAATTGGTAACACGTTGAATGGTACACGCCGATCGAGCTACACATACAATCTCAATGGTGTTAACATATGGTGAAATTTACCAGTAATCAATGTATCGACACACACGTGAAAGATCAAGGAATTGTATCGACTGACTTTTCGTTTTGTTTAACTAGCTAGATGATTTCGGAAATCAATATTGTGATTATTCGAATCATATCCCGTCTGCACGCAATACCCGTCCCTCCTAGTGTACACAAATTGCTTGCTCGTACCGATACAGTTTACTTCCAGGAAGCATCGAAGTCTCGCGAGTTCCCTGCTGTGATCATTTACCGTCTAGCGAAATGTAGTGAACATCAGTTTGTGCACATAATTCCTTAAATTAAGACATAATCTAATTGCCTCAGTTCGTAATTTGTAATTAACTGGTCAACATTATGGTCTGCTTGAAACGTATGTGAGTCCGGTTGTACACCAGGATTGGCAAACGAGAGATATTACAAATGAATCTATGTGCACAACTCCGTTCGACAGTGGAACAATAAACTAGATCAGTCACTTGTGTGACCTGAAGCAAAATGCGAACTGTATATTTTGAATTCACCGTCAATTTGTTCACGAGTGATTATTTTCTCCATGGTTACGAATAATCAAAGAAAACAGTAGACGTCAAGCAAAATGTGTTGAACAAAGCGGAACGTGATTGAAAGGCCTTGAATCAGTACAGACTCGAAATATGACTATGGCATATGGGAACTTTTGATCCAACGAGCGAGGATTTGCTAAGAAACAAACCGTACGCTAAAAAGTGTATATATATTTGAAGCGACTCTTCATTTGCTACCATGGTGTACTGCCTTTCCGATGAAATTGTTCGGCCAGAGTGATGCCTACGAACAACTGTGCAAATATTTATTTAATTTTTAGACAAGTGTTTAACACGAGTCACCATCAAGTGGCCAGATTTATCAGTTGACAACACCTGTAGATGTGATTGGAACCAGTGCCGTGTTGCCTTCTTTGATGTTATCAGACATTGTTAGATCGTGAAATAAGCGGCTCTAAAAACGAACGAATTCCAGTCCAAAAGCCTCCTAGAGCGAAGAAGCAAGATGCCAACAGTCAAAACGAACCCGGTACGCAACTGGCCATAGATTTGTCAAAACATTGCATAGGCTGCGATCACTCATTCTGGTCACAGTAAATCGAGGACGGACAGCTCACTTTATTCGGTCTTTGAATTCGTTTTGCATCGCAATGAGAAAGGCTTTTGTAATTTAAAGAAATTTGTGATTTTACCTCGAACACACATCTCTGAAATGCACTTTCTTTGAGGCAGTGAATGCTATCAGACTAAAAATTTGTCTGTTTTTTTACAAAACTCACACTTGTCTTTCATTCGGTCCCTTTTGCGAAGTATGAAAACCTGTGAGAATTACCAGAAATCACAAAATTTTATCAAATATTCACTTGCCCATTTTCGTTTGGCATGATTCGGTGTCAGCACATCAATGTCGTTTTCTGTATGGTTCTTGAAAACACTTTATTTCACAAACTATATCCAAGCCGTTTAATTGGTCCAATGGACTGCATAAATCATTGCTCGCTCAACAATGATCGTATTTCCCGAAGAGTCGATTTTTTACACCAGTGTTTATTGTTGGCAATTTCAAACCCAGGACTAAAATAATTGCAGTGAGACGGTGTTTGATATCTTTCCTTGTCATCTTTCTGTATCTTATACTTCCTTCATTAACGAAATAAAAATGTACATCATTTTTCAGGAAGGGGGTTGCGGCCAACAGAGGATCGCCAAGTGGGGAAGTTGACTGGCAGTGGACAGATTCGAACCCGCGACCTTCACATCCAAACTCCACGACCTCATCCGTTTGGTCACCGCCGGTTCCCAGTTAATTCTGCTCATGGCTGACGGCAGACTAAATCCAATACCTATACAAGATTGTTTGTATTTAGAAAGATGTTTGCACTGACAACCTGGACTCGACTTCTTCAAAATTGTTCGAAACACAAGTTCACTAGCTATACACAAACAAGTTGTGCGTACACAGGAATATCAGCTAACACCACACGGCTGCCCCTAAAATATCTTGGCATGAATGTGAAAGAATACAAATCATTAAATAGATTCCGAACATGGCAGTCCATCTTGGTATCAACCTCCGGATTCCGCATGAGACAATGTATATTCACTTTATTCGGCCATATCTGATAGGAAGTGCAGGAGAGATGAAGAAATCACGTTGAATTTGATAGATGGTACACAGAACAAAGACCATAACTCCGAGGGATAATTTTTTGTCCTATTCCATTGGTCCGTAAATGTACCGTTAGCATTTTAAGTCCTAATCCTATGGTGTTGATTTTCTCCCAAAGTCTATTCATTGGTTTGAATTATGGTAAATAGGATTTTCCAGTTTCTTTTGTTCGAGTTTGTGCAATCATCTCCAGTGAGAAATCGATGCCATTTTTGAAAGGAAGAATGTGGTTTCTGGTAAGGGGAAAACAACGATCATTGCAGTTCATTATTACGGCGGCAAAAAATACTCGAAGAAAACTCGAAAATGTTTATGTTGTGCGTTAAATTAGTAAATGAACAGAGGCTTTTGTCACTCAAGCTCTGCTGGATAACAAGGGGCTCCGAAACGCAGGCGATTTACTCCATAGTTCGAGCATTTTACCGGCATACCAATCACATATTAATTTTATCGCTTGATCCAATCAGAATAGTTACGTCAGTATACAGACTACCTTGTGGGCCTTATAATTTTATCATTTTAAGAAAGCGTTTGGAATCAGTAACCTATTCATTCATCTTTATATCAACTTTTGAATTTATATTCCAGTCGGTCCATGAGATTCAACCAATCCATTTTTATCTGCCTAATATACTTGAACGCAGCGCTGCTACCCATCTGCCGGCTTTGTTCGGTTTATTTCATTAGATATTTTATATGCTTGTCATCGTGTACGAACAGTTAGTTGTTTGATTTTTACTAAATATTAGCATCTTTCGGTGTTTTCGGTTACCGGTTACAATCGTCAGGACAGGCACTGAACGTCACCATCTATTTCCAAAGATTGTCAAACCGTATTAACGACTAAAATAGTTTGTTTTTTTTTTCGAGGGATTCTAGTGGTCATCTTTGGAACTTGGACGATCCTACAAACGGCCAGAAGATAGTTGCTTAGTTTAAAAGACAAATACGCCTGTACTGTATATTCGTACTACCGTTGTTTTGTTGATTACATAACCGATGGTTTCAACCTAGCAGCTCCAGTTGTTTCCTTAGTTCTCTCTAAGTGAAAATCGCACGTAGTTGAATCAAAGACACATACAGACCGACCTGTCAAGGCCATCTCACCAATGCACAACCAAACTTACCAAATCAGTCAATCCAGATTACTAGACGCTAAGCGTTTGCAGATTTTTCGACAATTTATCCTTAACTTATTGATACTACCACTCTCGCTCTCTCGTTCTCTCCGGAAAGTGGTTTCGTAGAAGTATCAAACTTTCTACGAATATGGACTACTTTCGGGTATGCTATGACGTCCGATTTCAATTCCGTTACGTTTGTTTATCGGACACAAAGTTTCGTACAGTTTCAGTTGATTAGCACTTTTCGGAGTCTGCTTTCGAATCCTCCAAGCTCCTGGACCATTTCTCTTATGCTCTCCTTTTGAGTATTTGGGCATCATAGTTTGTAAAATACATTTATTGTATCTGGTAGCTGGTTCGAGTTCGTCAATTGCAACTTCACAGTCTGATAGATAACATGCTCGAAGGTAGTATGCCAACGTGTTCTCCATTAATAAACCTTCCCAAACACCTGACAGATGCATTCTGTTCATGAGTCCCATTTTCGTATTTGTACTTTTCTCCCCGTCGAAGTGACAGTGTGCATCGTCGAGAGCTGCCAAATGGAAAATTCAACCGGGGCTAGGAGGATTCGATCCCACGACCTTCAGATTGAAACACAGTGACGTTGATCACCTTACCAGTGCTAGTTCTCTTTTGTTGGAAGATATTTTTTCAATACATTGTCGTAACATTAAATGTCCCGGGAGCCTAAAGAATCTCACAACATGGATTCTACCATGTAGAATGTATTTTTTAAACTAGTAGCGCTTAGTTCTCTTAATCTCAGGATCCAGTGTGCAGCTTGAGGCAAGTGGGATTTGGAGCCAGCTAAATCCTAGAATCTCTTCCCGTCGGTGTTAGCCGATCCGTGGAGGATCTTCTGTTACGGAAGGAAATTTTGCGGCGCATTTTGGCGAGGAGTTGCAATAGCGACAAGACACCTAACTGTCCCCTGATTCATCTTCTGTCACATGCTAGCCCTATTGACATTGACTTCAAGGTAGTTCGGGAATTGTTTGTGGAGTGACTCAAAGTCTATCCTGAGACCACAGTAAAGGCCCGGTTAAATGATTTTTCTTTGGACGGCACAGACCTCGTGGCTGTCAAGACCGATACACGTGTACGTAGTGGGCTAACTCCTTTATTGCGACGACATCGCATAATCGTTTGGTGTTGATATGTAAAATCGACGAATGGCCCAAGGATTTCTTGATCCATCAAAAAATGCCTGACATTCAAGAGCGAAAACTTGTTCTCTCATTAATTCGTAGTTCACTTGAATCTAGATCTGGACGTACTCCTTCAGCAGCCTGCCGATCATTCGTCTCACCCGCTGCTACCGAATCTCTAAGGCAATCGATCGCCCCTTGCTGGTTGGCATTACTGTTTAAACCGGCCAGACGGGAACAAATATCGCAAGCCTTGTTCTTCTGCAGCTAGAAACGCCCTTGCTGGCAAGCGAAGGAAGCCTTACTCGCTGACGAACAACCCCCGGGCTTGGCCGTCTAGTTTACGTAAACGATCGCCCTACGAACCCCACTTCGGAAGTGGAAAATGAAGACTGTTTTCACTTCTTAGACTTGAGTCTTACCGGACAAAGTGACTGACGAGTCAGACGTGTTGCTTCTCATAAACCGATTTGAACTGACCAATATATCCACTTTCCTAGTTTCGACCAGTTAAGACGCAAAGAAAACCTGGTTCAGTCTGTCCAGTCTCATGTCAGACAGATTTTTTCTCGTATGGCAGCATTTCATTTGAATTGGAGTTCATAAAACAAGTACTCCTGACAAATAACAGAAAATCAATAGTCCTTAAGTATCCATCGCTGAGTGTAAACATATATCCACACGATTCGCCTTTACCGGAGCTTACAGTCTGAATTATGAACACAAAAAACAGGACATGATTTCCAGAACATTTTCTGCCGTCCAATCATCCGCTCAAGTTACTGGCCTGTTCATTTTCTCCACGAACGAGAAAGTCAAATTGCCAGCCTCCATCTCTTCTGTGATCATTTAGTTCTTCGTTTGTTCATGTTCGGCAAGTCTTCTGGTCGAGACGCCCAGAAACCCAGGTCAACAAAATCATGGAACACAAACCGGCGTGGTTAATCATTGAGGAGAGACGGGAAATCTCCAGTGCGAATGTTGTACATTTGGCCGGTACTGATCATCAAATAGGTGGCGACGATTTCGCTAGGGTTTACAGAGTATCACTGAACCTATCAAAAGCTGTTAGCCTACGTCATCTAACGAGATCAAAAGCCGGAAGCATAAAGTAAAAAACAACTGCAACCACCAGAGACCTGCAATAATTTTCTTCTGTCTCTCTCCGTCCACATCCATTTTCCAGACCCGTATCCTAGGATATTTCTTTCATTTTTTCAAGCATTTCAATCTTCTGCCGATTAATCAGTCTGATCATTTGCTTACTCTAACATTATCCTTTACAAATATATATATATATATATGTAAACGAGTTGTCCCACAGAAGGAGTTATCGTGGAACGAGCCAGTCTTGCTATTGCTTTAGTTGATGTGCTTTCATGGAGATTTCCCATTTCCACCATGACTTATTCTTTGACAAACGTAGATTAAGGTTGGTCAATCCTTCGTCGAACATTAAATTTATTGGTTCTGAAACCAGAACAGACCCATTCCGCATAATCGGTAATTTGTTTTGCCGTAGTCCCTGTGATTTTCAGTCACCAGTGATCAAATTTTCCCTACTGACCCGAACAATCGAGTAGATAGATCCAATGGGCAATCGCGTGACAAATTAGACAATAGCCAACGGACCATCGGGTTTGATTCGACCCATCTTGTAGTATTATTACCGATCCTTGTCGCCAATGCGCGTAGTGATTCGCAATCTAAATAACCAGCTGAACGGTCAGAACCTCACGAAAACCAACGACCCGAGCTGCGGTGACTACAGATTTTTCACATAAGTGAAATAAATTTTCGTATTAATGTGAGTTGTAGGAGATTAGATTTCACGACAGATTATTCCCTATACGGTGTCAATACTGAACTCCTTTGGCGTGCCGTGTCTAGAAATGGAGAATAAACTTTCAGTGAGAAGGGAAGTTTGCGAGAACATTCGTACTTCAGCACTAGCAGGATAGATTTCTTGTTGATCTTCAGCGGAAATCGAATCACTGTGCCATGTTCGATTCATACCTACTATGATCTCATTGTCATCGTGACCGACCTGTCCGTCGCCGTACCCAGTGACATTGTCTGTGAAAGTTTAGTTACTAACTGATTCAGGCGAGGTGGATATGCACTGCTGATGATTCTTAACAAGGGTGAAATAGCGGTAAAGCGCTTCCATGGTTTCTTAATGGTCGGTTGAACAATGATACCATATGATGAACTATTTAATGAAGGAAAAATTCAATCTTCTACTACTAACACTTACTAGCTAATTCTTTAGTAGACGAAATTGAAATTCAAAACTTACCTGCAGTGATGCCTTCGAAAATGGGTGTTCATCGTTCTAGCACGCAACTCAATCTTATTTATATCCCCTAGTTAATTGACAATGGCATCAAGTGACAATGATTTCAAATCTTGTAACTTAATAGCAGATAATCAGTATTGATCAAATCCAATTGAATGAGCATTTGTCGCCCTAAGATGACGGCAATTTGACAAGTTGTTGCCTCGACTGAATGCCACTTTGATGACCTATTTTCAAGCCATACGAGCTAGTTCACTTCTAGAATCTGACTCAGTCCCGCTGATTGCTTTCATTCAGAGAGATACTACCAAATGGAATTCTACTGATTGTTTTCAACAGGTAACGATGGTGCAATCAGCATTTTACCATATAAACGCACGCATCGATCTGCACCAGGAACAACTAGGCACAAAAACCGAACCATAAACTTCCGTCAATTTGATCACGAGAGCTACACTCAGTAGTTAGACTCATTTTTATTTTCTCGAAATGCCACTGGAATCCACTGAAAAGAGTTAACTGTTAACGATTCTAACGGTCACCATTCGAAAGAACTTATCTACAGCTGATGACAAAAATGTTCCCATCAAAGTTTTCCATTCACATAGATCGTGTTGTAGATATTTTGTTGAATTTCTCTCTTTTCTTTGTTTGGAAGGGGCTAATTTCTTCGAGCCACGTGTGCCGAGACAAGAAGTCTGTCCAGCAGACGAATATTTTCCCAAATGACTTGGACCTACAGCGGTCGCGGTACAGAGAAGTTGTGACAAAAACCGGTTGATAGTGATGAAAATGGCCGATCTTCAGTCTCAACCCGATGGCGTTGAAATGCAAGGAGACAACTAAACAGTTTTTTCTCCATGAAATGGTCAAGTTTCTCTAGTTCACAGAAAATTTTTCCAGTTAACTCTTCAAGATGTCTATTCTTCAAAAGGTTATCTTAAAGAAGAACGACGAAGGGTCGGTTACCTATGGACATCTAGGGGAAAATATACGATGCGATTCATCATGATGAATCATTTGAAAATCACATTAACTCCTCTATTTAATGAAAACGATCAAGTAGCGAAGTTTTGTAAGGTTATGACATTCCTTGATGTAAGCACCGTATCCTGTTTACTGGCCAGATGGTATTATGATAGACCTCATTTCATGCCAGGCATCTGCTCATGCCTGCGCACATAAAAACTCCTGCACGCACACACACACGCACACACACACGCACGCACACACACACACACGCACACACATACATACAACTGCCAATGAAGTCGTTGTAATTACTCTCTACGCTCTAGTTTAATCTCAAATAAATTTTATATGCCAAGTTTAGAAATGTCGGAAAAAATGTTAACCTGATTTTGTTCTTGATGCTTTGAAGGACATTTCTCAAAGCATTGTCGGTAATGCGTTTTGAAATTACAGAGGAAAAGTCAGTCATCTCAGTGGTAGGTTTCGCATATGGATAGGTGAACAAAATTTGTCAGGTTTCGCGGTTATTGCCACTCTTCAGGTCCGCGTATCCACTGTTCTCTTGTCCAACGATTCATGTACTTCCTTAGTTTCACACCAGAATCTCATTCGAATCGTTAGGAGTGTTGATAGTTGATAAGTCCATTTAAGCGGCAATAACCGCGAATTCGGTCGTGCGCTTCCGTGGAAATTTTGTTCATCCATCCATATGCCAAACATACTACTGAGAAGAAAAACCCATACTTTCGGGCTTTGTGTCCCCCTTCTGAAGGTTAGCTTTTCCTGACAGACGAAAATCCATTATTCTTAAATGGACTTATCATCCATTCAAGCTCATAACGATTCAAATAAGATTCTAGTGAGAAACATAAAGTCGGTTATTTGGTGAGCAAACGTCTATGACTTTCAAGATCCAGTGGAATATTCGGGAATATTACAGAGTCGTTTTGGTTTCAGAAACGACCACTGACAGCCTTATCAGGTAATCTAGCGTCTAAGGGTTTCGACTCACCGCTGTTCGTCCCTGGTCAGTGTCCCAACATGGGACGCGGTGGATATGCACCGTTGATAATTCCTAAAGGCAGACTGGGCATTTTTATGCCATGCTAAATCATTGGCAAATTTGGGTTCATTCATGGATTTCGGTAAGTCCGTCTACCCGAACTCATTTAGCTTCTGGGGCGGCCCCAGACTACTTGGAAAATTTATCAGTAGCAACTACCAGGGCTACAAATCGGCCATGAACAACAAAGGTCAGCCTGTTGATACCGGTTCTATAAGTAGTTCAACTTGTTCGAAATATTTACCGATCTTCGACTTGTGCAATATTTCCGATGCCTTTTGGGCACTGTAGATTGGACCATTTTAATACCTCATTCGGATTGGCGCCAAATCCGAATTTTGCCTTATCACAAGTGTGATCGTCCGTGTTGATCACCTTTTGGTTAAGTTAACCGAACTGCTGAATGATTGCTCCAAGTTCAAAAAGACCGTCACAATTTAACAAGGAAAAGTATTCGCACGATTTAATACTACCAGTTTTTTGTACGCTTTTTTAGCAGAAGACAAGCTTTAGTTATGCAACTGTAGTGTTTCCTTTTCCAGCAAACGATAACATGGATTAACGGTCTTAGTCCATGTACCATGTGGTCAAAGGTCATCTTTTCGAACCATCACAGTTGGCTGCTCGGTTGATTTGTCATAGTAGAATATATTGGAATTACGAATGGCAAGTGTATCATAAAAACGTTAATTCCATTCATTATGGCCTCGAACTTTCGTTTGAGATTTCTGTCACCCCATCCTCTCATCTTACAAGATCTGATCCTGTTTTGTTTACTTGAGCAACCAGCCAGTGTTATCGGAAGCACTGGCGCCTGAATTCGCCTGTGTCAGATGCGCCTTGTTCCAGGCCTGCGAGAACGAGTGTGATAAGTGTTTCGTCACAGTGTTCTGTCAGAGTATCCAATAATTTTCAATTAGTACAAAATCACAATAAAAAGTGATATTTTGATCCATTCCCAAGGCTTATCGTTGTGGCAGTTGTGATGGGAATGCCACGCTCAACTCGGTCTATTTATCATTTATGATGCTCACGGGCTATGGAGGAATAGCGCATTCGAAGGACATGTGAATGGAAATTTCGGCACTTTGAATGCTGCCTCGAGGAATTCGTAGTTGTCATCACTTAGATATTGACATGCTTAGTTTCGTGTCTTTGAGCACAAGAAAAAACGAATGCGAACAATGAAGATAAAGCGGTCGAATTTCACAATTTTTATGAAACCCTAACACTGTCACTCTAGCCGAGTCAAAGGGGACTGAATGAATTTTGATTGTTTAATTTAATTGGAAATTTCCTACCAAGTGCACGGATCATTTAATTGTTAGATTCACGCAAGCAATTTCATTTACAACATTTTCAATAAAATTATGATTCGCCCATCTTATCACAATTTTTTCGCAATGTCATCTCCACATTTCCAACTCTCTCCGTTGTCAAAGGAATAACTTTGGTTTCCGTCGTTAATCCTGTATCCCATAGGAAAAAATCAAACGAACAGAAAAAGCTGTTTCACACAAACTTGTACCTCGAACTGAACAAATATCGGTGGTTCCAAATGAATTCCTATAGCTATTCAGTCTAATCCTTTGGAACGTGAAGTCGGTCTCCGCGAATCATCGACCAAATCTCAGGGGTTGGAGCTGACTAGCAGCTTATTGGACACAATTGTTGACCTTGGTTGTCATGGCATCAACAGGTGACTACCAACACAAAACTGGTTTGCTAGAGCTCATAGTTTTTTTATCACTCCTCGTCTGATATCATGGATCTAAGCACGGAAAAGTAAGCATATCGCCAAATGTTCACATTCGTCTGATTTCCATTAATCACATGCATTTTGTTTTTGTCATTTTGTCCGAATGGTTTCATTTGGATGTAACATATTTCGTACATAGACAGAAAAAGGGGCAACGATGCAATTTTAATTCTGAACAGTTATAAATTTATTTACTCATTTGAACCAAACATTCAATATGTCTAGGTTGGATTTACGCTCAACTTGAGTTTGTGAACTGACGATTCCTAATCTCAATCTGTTGCAATGCCAAGCGGAATGGATGAACTTATTGATACGCTGATTCAAGGCAGATAGCTTTTTATTGTCTCAGGTATAGGGGAAAAATATTTCGGGAAGTAATTCCTGAATCAGGCAGAATTTAAACAAGGAAAGGAATGATTTTCACCCATGCCTTCCCGAGGCCGTTTGCAAATATTGCACTGTCAGGGAGCATCAGAAAATCGGATTCCGGTCTCTGAGCTCCGATAACACCAAGCATTGGCGGGAATTTGTTCCGATCAGACTGTTGGCGTATCCAGAAAACATGTCTGAAAGTAGGTACTCGGTCTTATTCAATAACATAGTAGAAAAAATACAAGGTCCGTGAGGTATGCGTTTATTGATCCGGTCAGGAAATTGCATAGTCAGGAACCGACTATGCAATAGATTTTACAGTCTGTTAGCCAGACCAAACATAAATCAAATCAATCTTCACGCTAGTAACAAATTTGAACGTTTGTGCCCTGATCATTATGCTTAGCTTGTCAAACGGTGTCGATGAGGCTTTACTCCAGTTCTCAAGCTATTTCGGACTTATGTCAAAAATATTCGGAACGAGGTGAAAGCAGGACTGTTCCCTATGAGGTATGACAAGCGTAGTTCTATTCCCAAAATTGTGGGTAACTGGTGACAGATGCAATCCGCATCCATGTGCAAAGCATCGATGTAAAGTCAATGAAGTTCCAGATCTATGCAAATGATTTCGACAAAATTCCCAAATTGTGTG
Source organism: Fasciolopsis buskii (assembly GCA_008360955.1). Taxonomy (NCBI): domain Eukaryota; kingdom Metazoa; phylum Platyhelminthes; class Trematoda; order Plagiorchiida; family Fasciolidae; genus Fasciolopsis; species Fasciolopsis buskii. The sequence goes on from LUCM01003854.1 coordinate 65,678, forward strand.
CTTTCCCAGTGGGAGTTTGTTGCAATGTATAGTCATAGTTGAGACCTTTTCTGTAAACTTGGATGGATCATTTTCTCCTGGAGGAACTTGACTATTAACTGCAGCGAATTCTTTGGTCGAACACATTGAAAACGAAAATATATGTGACAGCCATAACCCCTGAACGCGGTGGAAGGGGCGTGTCCCATGAGCACTCGGGTCCAGCTTACTGTAGAACGGAATCATTAACCCATTTCCTTGAAAAATAGATTGGGATGGAATCACTTATGGTCTCCCTGGGTCAACTAAGGTAATGATCCGAGAGAGAGAGACAGAAAGGGAGAGAGAAAGATTTGTTATCTACCACCAAAGTGGGCGACAGTTCCGGCATTCGAAATTTTGACTCTCTTGGTGACAGATGCTTAATCCATTTGACCATCACCGATACTACTCACATAAGTAATTATTGGCAAATTTGAAACTGTACAAACACTGATTCTTGAGATCTCCATGTAAAAACAGTGTTCAAGTCACCGCTCTATACAATTCTTTCCAGGAGAAGACAGCACCTGACCCGGTCAGAACGTAGCTCCAAATGTCGGCGTTTCTATAAGGTAGCTTATTCCTTTTGTCAGTTTTGTGAATAAATGGTCGAAGTTGCGTCCGGTGACGAGGAGTCCCCAAGATAGGAGAAAAACAAACAGATTTCGGTGCACAGATAGTTAGAACATTGACATTTGTCTTGGCATGCCCTTAGGTGTGTGTGTGTGTGTGTGTGTGTGTGTGTGCAACAGTGGTCCTTCCTAGGAGCCCAGATTAAAGTGATGCGTGTGAATACTAGAGCCTGAGTAAGGTCAGACTTCGGTGTCTGTTTACGTCAGTTAGAGCAGTGAAATTTGTGTGCATTTTCACTCACGTTCCAAACAGAATTACGCAAAATTCCAAATAACTTTGACGCGAATTCAAACAATTTATCCCACGGTCCTAAACTAATGTGCAAAGCGGTATAGTTCGTACCCTGTAATACTTATATAAAAAATCATCTTGATGTCCAGTTCAAAGTTCTTCCGAATGAATGAATATCATAATTAACAGTACAGTATGCTATGATCCTCTAATTATTTTTTAGTCATTTGCAGCAAAACAAAGTTGCTTCCTATTCATTTGTTATTAGGTCATCTATCCTATGCCTTACACTGAGTCATAAAACGGTTATTGCGACGTTTCGACCCAAAATAGTAATGAATATTAAACGTGAATATGTCACCATTTGTTTGAGACGACTAGTTCCACATGTTCTAGTGTGTTGTTCGTATCTCTGCTGCTCCGTCGTGGGATACTAGTCTCACGTGGTATTTTACATGGTGACATAATGATTGTCTACTTCAAGATGTCATTTGGACGAGTTTGTCCATTGAAGCGCTTCGAGGACAAAGAGTTCCAATTTTTTTCTTTCTTGTTCAGTCATCTTTGCGCTATCGACCTTGAACTTGTGCCCCTGTTTGCATGCAATTGTTTCAAATATGTGAGCATGGATCAGCCCGTTATAAGATCTGTCTATGTTCGTGCAGACCGCTGCGAAGTTGTTTGTCTGTCTCTTTATGTACTCTTTACCGCACCCAATGCATGCAATGACGTAGACTACTGCTGACTGGTCGTGATGTTCCACTGGGTCTCTGTCATTGAACACGGCGGATCGGAGCGTGCCACTGGACTTGTGGACTAGTTTAATACCCAACAATTAGACAGGAAGCTACGTGTCTTCGAGTGTTCCGCATGCATGTCAGCATATGTATATCTATATATATATTTCTGCATTCAAATCGAGAATCACAAAGACTCGGGAAAGAGAAAAAGTAGCAGACTCACAGATTGGGTTTCAAGACACAAGTTGTTCGTTCCACTAACCTCCTCCACGGTTCGCCAATGAGTGTGATGCCACTTAGTGACCCTAATGAAATCATTGAACTCAGGTATTTTACCGCGAACCTCTCCGAAAATGTGACGAAAAGATGCACAATAAAAGATACAATTCATTTTCGCTTGCTTTTTACGAAAGTTCCAAACTGCTGTCAGGATTTCGACCACTATTTACGTGAATACCAGGTCCTTAGTCTTTCTTGGTTGTGGCTACACACGAGTAAATGGAAGAATTAACGTGAACTGACAAGTATAGTAATGTTTAACTCCTGTCTCCATCTCGTTGAGCAGTGCATCCTTGGACAGTGGAGATGGTTACGGACTGGAAACTCGATATCTTATAAATACACTTGGAGAAGTCCTGCGAACCTATGTGACCGAGCTGGTGATAAAACGCCCCGCAGATCCGATCGAATATTTGGCGCGTAGCTTGAAGCATCACGCAGCGATGGAGAAGAGCATTGCTGCGGTAAGTTCGAAAACACTTTGGCAGTGAACTCCTAGCTGTTTGGTAATATTAATGGATGACGAGGAGGATCAGAGTTATTAAACCCAGGCGACTATCCGCCGTAATCACTGGCAGCAGTAAAAGCCGTCTTGTTTTCGGATTGAAACAGTTAGGGTTTTTAAAAGGATTTTAAGATTGTTAAACATGGATAGTAACAAATTTAGATAAAAATCGTGCAGTTAAAAGCCTCCTGAGTGATGGTTTGCTCTGGTTTAACGAATGAATCGCTAAAAAGCAACTTAAGTGGAACATATTCCGTTAATTTGAAAAGAGGAATGTGGATTGGTGCTGCGTTTAAAGATGCACCAAATCTGGAATAGATTTTTGTTTGTTATACAGAAAAATGCTTTGAAAGAATTATATTCCGAGTGAGAACAATACTGGCTATTTCCAACAGCTTATCGGCATACACCAAAGTGCAGGTGAAATCGGTCGAAAGTTGGCGACCTCTCTGTCCTCATGTGCCATCTTCCTTAAGACTGCCTCCCGTGAGTGTGATACCAGTGCTGCGGAGGCAATGTCCGAAAACCACCTTTTGTTTCAACTGTCCGTTGTTACTGAGCATCAGATGTTCATAGTTCACACAACACGTCAATTTTTCGACGCAACCCTAACCAAATTCCCTCTCGGCACACTCACTTCTTTGATGGTTCTCATGATGACGCCTGCTTCCCGGGTTATTCTGATTATACACTTGGCTACTGGCTAATATTTAAGTAGGCCACCTGAAACTCAAATTTCAGTCGCAATGAGCCGTGAAAATTCGAATTTCACGAGCATTCGCGGCAACAACAGCCTGGCCGGACGCCTTCCATTAGACGGCAGCATATGCAGTTGGTAGATAAGAAAATCAGTTGTTCGCAACCATAAAATATGGGCCATGGAAACTCCGAGGACTGTAAAACTATCGAAAGCTAAGAACGTTCAGAGTGAATCACGAGTAGACGAAGTCATTTAAGAAACGCTAATTTATCGGTATCACAATACCGCTCATGAATTACTCGTAATCATAAAAATTTTGTACATTTTGTGCATTTTAATGTGTCAGCAACATTTAAGATTGACAATATTTCGATTCTTCAGTAAAGTTACCACTCCACAGGTCAATACCTGCTGTCACCGCCCTACTCGATGCCATAACTTCCAGTTTCAATTTATTTGATTTATACAAGGCGGTCTGAACACAATCCGGTAACCCGTCTCTCTGTGCACGGAAATCCCGAATGCATTGAAAATTTAGACCATTTGTTTGAACTGACAGAGGAATCTTGTTTCAAATTCAATATATATCTGCAATTTATATGTATACGTATATTTACATATATATACCATGTGCCATGGCTCGTTTCTATCTACTGAATAGAAGGTAATAAAAATGCAGCTACTTTTGTTTTGATGGCAGGCTGCCTAGAAATCGTCTGAACCATTAGCACCTTCCCAGCCTGGCAAAATCTTTCGCGTCGCAAAAGCAGTCTATAAATTACCCCGGTGAGGAAATTGTGCTCAGAATCGCGAATGTTTTTTGACCTAGCTGTTATAATGTAGATCAAGGAATTTCGATAACTAATCTACTAGATCCCCTTATACACCAATACCAAATACAATATTTGGTGAAAGAAACGTTGTCTTCAATCCAGTGCTCTCTTTCTGGTTCAATCATTTTTTTTGTCTGTCTGTCTGATTTCTTGCTACTGTCGTTAGCAGATGTTTTTGGTCATTATAAAAGCCCCTTAAGGTTGAAAAAACATGGACCATGCAGCTCACATCTGTCTCGAGTTGAAAGAGCGAATATAACTACACGATTGGTACTACAGTTGTAGTTAACCTTCGTGTACGTCAGTATGATACAAACATGTGCGTGTGTGTGATGCCCAAACCAAATCTTGTCCCAGCAGGAGGTATAATTTTTTGTCGAAGCAGTTATACTTCATCGGGTATCCTCATGTCCGGCAGATTGTAACTGCACCTAAAGGCGGTGCATTTAGATCCTATTATTCGTAGAATCAAATGTCGTCCGTGTACTACTGCTACCCACTTGCTCGTCAAAACTGCAACAATTAGCTTGTCCGTCTGCACAAACAGGAAATATATGCTGAATCAAGAGTAAGACAAGAATACAAATAGGTATTGGTGAAAAATTCCTTTTTCGGCAGATCACGGTTAAAATAAGAAACCACAACAAATTGACATCGATTATGTTAATGAGAGAAAGTAGTATAAGTAGATTAACAGAATTTAGCATGTGCAGTACCATTTCATGACTAGTGACGCTTATTTGGCAAGCGTGCCCCGGAGTATTCTACTAGCCCAAGTTCCTTGTCGACAGACGGGAAAACCTACCGGGAATGAGACATGAATTTCGATCCATTTTCTCGTTTGAATCAAGAAAAACTAATTCTAAGTAGTGCTTGAATAAGTGACGTAAATACACTGATGTCACTAATTTAATTTCGCACAAAAAATTATGGTTGTTCTGGTTACGTGACAAAGAAGATTGGACATTGAAAACATCGACCCTCTCTGTCTGTGTGTCATTGATCCGCAGTGCGTGCAGACGAAAAGTCTTACTCCGGGGTCCGGAAACGAGCAAGAGCGAAAGAATGTTTGTCCCAAATGAATAAAGATATATTCATTTAGGACAGAAATGCGGCTTAAGAAATCCTCGGCATCTGCTTGGGTCTTGGTTATCATATATTTACTCTTTCCGTCTTGTATGCTTACGGTATCGGTTAGAAAAAAAATGAATTGTAAGCTAACCTTAGTTTTTAGGACTTCGTGGAGTAACAACTGGTCGATGATACTAACACACTTGCTGTCGGTAGGGAACTATTACTTAAATGAGTAAAACGTTTCTAAGTAAATTTTTTGAAGTAACCAGACCGATCAGCCGCAACTATGAAAACGTTCACGACTTGGTCGATAAAAACATTTGATGATCTGTCTAACATTCCACGGTGGTGGAAATGAATTTATAGCCAAACTGTTAATTCATTCATTTGAAAAAACGAACATGAAATATAAAGCCCGGTATTAAATGTAACTGAAAGCTTAGTAACACTTTCTTCACATTCCCGCATGTTCAGTTCACTTTTAGGCATGAAGATGACTAATTAAAGCAGCTTGTGGACTGCTGTTAAGAAATTAGTCCTGGACACATTGTTAGTGGTTGGACGCGGTGCCCACGACACGGATTAGTTGCAAGCTTTTTGTATGAAAGGTCACAGTAGAGAGGTAATCTGGACGATTGACTGGCATTCTCGAATCACAGCCGTTGTAGCTGGATTGGTTAGACAATGTATTTCTATGGTCACGATTAGCTGTTTAACAGGCCAATTGTTACTAATTAGGCTGTTGTCAACTAAAGTTGACGGACAGACTTCGACCAACTCCTCAGTATCGTTAAAGATATCATCCTTCACCCGATATCCTATGTCGGCAAAGTAGGCATCTAATAACATCAATTATCGATGTTCTGGTTCTCGCAATCAACCGGACCGGCTTGTGCAGCTTGATTAGATGGGATAGTAGTCGCGTTGTTTTACCTACTTGGCTTGTTAAACAGGAACGAGAAAATGAATAGGTCAGTATCGATGAGAAAGGGACAAACAGTCTAGTTTTAAGATTTGCCGAAATCACAGTTCGATTGATGAAACCTTCACATAGTTTGGTGGCGGAAATAATGCATGCGGGTGCACTTCATAGACATCGTAGCACTGGTGACTCGGTAGTATTGTTTTCATAATCTTATCTCACTTTTGTTTGGGTGAATTACTGGCGCAAATATATTTATGCTTCGAAATTGTTTATTTTCTAAAATTATTCACAGCCATACAATTTCAATAACTATTTTCCTAGTATTCGTTTTTTTTATTTTGTTTAAAGGAGCTTACATTGGACGAAGATGAAGTAGAAGAAGAAAAACGGGCTCCGAAGTCGATCGACGTGACAGAAACGCCAAGTTTGACCACAGATGCAAACCAGTTGAGTAGCTTGAAGTCCGAGTCACAGCAGAATTACAGCCCGGAAGAAATAATGGCCGAAAAAATCGTACAGGAGATTCTGGATGACAAAACCCTAGTGGACGATAGTGAACGGTTCACTGAAGTGGTTCCAGACAAAGATGACGATGACGATGACAGTGGTAGTCAGAAACTGCTGGCAGATAAATTGGACGAGGACAGGCTTGATGATGAGGGCACGGATACAATAGGTGAAATGAAAATTGATCCAGGCGACCGGTTTGAGGATGGCACTGAGCTGACTATGGATGAGACCATGGTAGCTGACAGTCTAGATTTTGATGATGTTCAACCGAACGAGATGGTTGATCCAGAAGACGACGATGATGACGATGATGCTGATGCTCTCCAGGGCGCGGCAAATGAACAGCAATAATGATTTCGTTTCTTGTCTAGGCACTTGTGATTTAGAGTTGTGAATTGACGTGCGCGAATCAAACGCTACAAGTTTTCATCATTTTCTGAATCATCGGTTAACTCTGTTCATATCATAATATCCGTGCTTATTATGCGGTGACATCACACGAATTGCGAATACCCATTGAAGTGATTCGATTAACCATTTGTCCGGCCAAAAGGAGATAACCTAATTTGGCCTTGTGCTTTACTAGACCAATGGAGAATCTTTTATCGTTTGCTTCCTTTTATATTAAATAATGATGCACATCGCTTTCGGAAAGTGGTCCCAGACCAATGGAAGAATTGCTAGTTGGGGAAGTTGATTGGCGGCGGGAGGATTCAAACTCACCAATTTCAACTACAAACGACACGATCTTATCGGTTCCACCACCGACGGTACTCGGCTTCATGTCCAATTTAGTCGAACGAGACAGCAAACACGTTGGTCAATGTACTGACAGTCTTTCTTTCACTTGTGATAAATATAGTTAAGGATGATAAAATCCTAGGCCAAAAAGCAGTTCACAGATCAAAACGCTTGCATTTTTCATGCTTTATGGTGCCAAAAACTAAAGTGCACCCATGATGAATTCTCCAGAAACTCTCATCGACTGTCGCCATTTTTTGAACCGCAGTTGTTTCTAAGATTCTCATTGTTTAACACAGTAATTCGTTTCAAACTTATGAAATTAGGGCCGACATAGCACGGGAAAATATGTAAAATTTAATCGGAACTAAGGCTTCCTAGTCCCATCCAAATGATTTAGTCCAAATGCTTTGTAATCCAACTTTACGACCACCATCCCTTAAGACAATGGTACAGTTTTTGAATACGTGTAGTTTGTAGATGGCTTGATCACATTTCGATAAATTTTGTATGCATTCTTAACCTAGTGGGGAAAGTAACCACAACCTACACACACACAGGCCGTGCGCTTCAGCACGACACCAAGTTAAAACTAAGACCTCGTACAAACCGATGGGTAGCGCCTACGCGCTTGAATCAGGTCACGTGATTCTGGCACTCAGCTGTCCAGGGTTGGCCTTGGTTAGAAATTCAAACATCCAGGCCGCGTAGACCTCAGGGCCGAAGCGAATACTCTAAGTTCGTAACCTGTGCGCCGGAATTCCCCAATGATTATCTTCAATTTGTTGATAAGGCCTCTGTTTTCGCCATGAGAAGACCTTGACATCACGAAGTAATAACCGATTTCTGACTGTTTTTCGTTCTGGAACGTTGTATTCAGCTGGCAATTGAGGCCACTACGGAGAAATTATGTTGTTCCATCTTTCGTATCTGCGGGCTGCAATTCAATTGCATGTTCATTCCTCACCGGCGAGTCATGTAAGTTGAATTGTGTTTCTTCACTAAAGTGAAAATGGCTTCAACAATCCATCCTCGTTGTCTCGGCTTCAATCCAGAGCGGACTAACTTCTACATCCACGTGAGTAGCATTCACGATTCACAATGAAAATTGTTTACTCGTTTCTGGTTGAAAAAAGTGCCATGAACTAAACAGATTTCTAACTTACGACCTGTAAATGGCAGGCAAACTCCAAATTCTCTCATCTTAATCCCAGTGAGGCAAGGCTGACGGTTTCCTTGGGATCACTGAGTATGCTGATACTGACCACGTGACTTTGCAGTTCGTCCTAATCGATTTAAGAATTACATCGTATCTTCCTCGGGGTACCATGTGGTAAGCCTGGGAATATCATAAGAAAGGTGTTCTTCGGACTTTACTGTCGTCTTCACCAGGGAGTTAGGAAGACAGTCACTGACTAAATACCTGAATAGAGATACCATCATAGTTCTCAAAACATCATGGCCACATCACCTAATCTCAAGACGAGTAGAAATCTGGTATCATTATCCATATTTAAATTTTCCATGACATTTCAGTTCCAAAACAAAACTAGGAGTGATATCTCGTATTCTGCAAATCTTGTCAAAAGTGACACAACATTAATAAGTGAATAGTTTGTTTTATTTTGAATTATTCAATGAGAAAAGACCATTCACCAAAACGGCAAACTGTAAACTTTCTTATTATCCAGATGATCGGTAAATTCCAACCACGGCGTTGATATGCCCCCAAGGACATCAGGAACTTTGGATCCACAGCAAAGAACAGTTAATAAGTGATTGCGATGGAGGAGAATGGTATTTCGAGAGCGGATTTCCTCCAGTCTGTGATAAACAGTAGATCCAACAGAACTGTTGTTTGGATACCGGGTGAAAAAATTAATGAATGATTTGGAAGTGCTTTACTATGGGCTTTATTAAGACCAATTGCCTTGTAAAATGCGTCACCGCAAGCTCCAAACAATGTGACTCAAACACTCGCAACTGAGGGGTCAAGTACAAACAGGTCTTCAAATTGCTAACACGTTTAAATGCATCATAAAACCTGATTGGATGTGCCAAAGTGTTAACCACCCAGTGATGATTATTTTATTGAAAGAAACCTTTAGTCGTACGCGATGATGAGGTATACGTGCGTGCTTTCGCAAGTTGATGCGGTGAGACACGGCTTGGTGACGATGTATGCAGCTCCAAGTTTGACAAATACCCGAAACCAGGATGAAGAATCCTTGATTGTTTACCTGCTCTAATTTAGTGGGGAAACATTACTATTGAATATTTCGATATTCATTCACTCGTCCTAATCTGGTTTGCATACTAGGTTTCCGGAAGCAAATGAGAACAATGGAATCTTGGGTATGGCGGCCTGCGGGTACGCGATGCGAAACGGTAGTTTTTAAAATAGTCAAAAAAATTGACTGGTAGTAGTCCCAAGGTCACGGATTCTGGTCCTCCTGCCTCCGGTCAACATTTTCATTTGGCCGACTTCTTTTAGTCTTGAATACTTTATGCTAAATGATATGCATTGCGGGTCCCGTTAAATAAAGGTGATAAAAGACTAGGGATAAATGATAGTGGGAATTTACAGTGTTGGCATTTTTCCACTGATACTGCTCTTGAAAGATATGCCATTAGTCATCTGAGGACATCCAGTGGAAAAAGACAGTTCGACTAATGGGACAGCTTAAAATATGGATGCATAATTTAAGGTGTGTTTTGCGGTCTGCAAGGGACAATACACTGACCGTTCAGACGGGAGCCACGGAAACACCAAATGCAAGCGTTATCCCACGAACTACAATGATTCCCCTTCCTGTCCAATTCTACCTCGTAGATTTTACCCCTTGCTAACGGATTTTATCTCTTATGATAAACTGTTTTTCGACTAGAATAATAAAACTTCCTGTCATTCGATCACAGTAATAGATCGGTTGACTGTTCGAGATAGGAATACAATGTCCACTGATGTAATGTTTCGTTTTTGATCTCTCAGCGCTGATAAACTTTGGATACGTTCGACAATAAAATCAGGCGATCATGGGCATTCTGTTCAGTGTCTACGAAACGTACAAAAAGAAGAAGCTTACAGCCAGTTCAACTTCCTAATCAATAACTACCTAGTGGAATGTCGAAGTACTGGAACGAATAAGAGCTAAAATCTATCGATATCGATCCGTTGTGGCTACTTCGCACATTGATTTTGAAACATTCTCTTCGAATACTGTGCCTTCTATAATTGCCACTCTCTAATGTTTGCTAAAAAATGCCGCGGCAAAAGCGAGTTAATAATAATGTGTACTAAAATACACCCGTCAAATCGTTGCTAATAAAACCAAAAGCTAGCACTGGAAGTTCGAAATATCAAGCATGTGACCTAAAAATCCATTTTAAACAAGGAAAGGAAGTCATGAATAGGAACCAATTAATTAAGACAAATACGGCAGTTTACACGCCAATCTTTACACGCCAATGTGTGTCTGCCTTTCGATTGTTGTACATGGAAAACACTTGATCACTGAAACCCTTGGTATTTCGCTTACGTATCATCCTGTCCTATCATGCCAAAACGGAATAACAGTCTAAGTCTGAACAATCCATTTAGGCATGTTGTTTCATAACATACCTAATTTGCTCTCGACCTCGTAGCCAAATTCATTCAGCAGCTTGGCCAATGTGGTATTTCGATTGAAAGATCTTGTATGGGAAAAGTTAGGAGCCCTGACTGATTACGCACTATGCATCCCAAAGTTGACACCACAAGCCGGAATCGAAGGGGGTGTGAGGGTGACATCCTGCTTACTGGTCAAATTCACTACATCTGAGCCATCTTGGGCACGGCTCTCGAAAATGAATCAGATAAGTAAACATCTACTGTTGCACGAATTGCTATTCAAAACTAACCAGGATTTAGTCAGTGGATCAGCCTCGTCGGTCATTTTCCAAGGGGAGCGAAGAGCACGACACAAAGGGATCCACAAGACTGTAGAATTGATCTGCATTTATTTTGATATGGCACCTCGTTTCGGCTTAAA